>APFE030633978.1:0-21675 GCA_000404065.3 Pinus taeda | reverse complement strand
ATCCTAGGTTTCATATCTTATTTAGGTGCAAATTGGATTTTACTTACTGCTTAATGGATCTCCAAACTCATATTGAGTTCTTTCTTACTTTTCGCTGAATAATAAACATTCACCGTCATGCTTTAACTTTTTTTTTTGGGGGAAAATTAAGTGACAAGACTTTCACAAGTGGTAACAGTGGGGCACTCCAAGGCATGTGCGTTTGTCAGTGAATGCAGTGGAGCGTTCAAAGAGTTTGTATTTTACAACAAAAGCTGAACTTTGTCTGCTATCGAAGGCCAACGCATTCCTTATACATACATCTGCCACAACTTTTGTACATATATCTGCCACAACTTCTTTGTGGATTTTCTCTCAAAGGGGACTTCGAGTTGTCCAAGAGCCTGTTGCAACTCCCTTCCAACAATCGATAGATAGACGCAGACGAACGAAATCTTGACCAAGGCCTAGTCATAAGAAGAAACAACGAGCACAGAAAATATGAGCGCAGAAAATCGAGCAGCAAAATGCGCTGGCGGATGCAGCGCAAAATGTGGGGCCGGATGGGGAATTTACCTGTCCAATTTTCACCGGGAAGGAGGACGAAAATGGACATTTGGGATTGTTATGGATCAAGCAACTAAATCCATAAAGAAAACCCCTTTAATGTAATTAAAAAAATCATAAAAACTAACCAAATATAAATTTATTATCATTATATTACAAATTAATATTTAAATTAAATAGATATTAAATTTTTTTGTTATAATTTCTCATTATATGTTTTTATTATTTTATTCATTCTATTTTATTTTTTTATTTTCAACCGTTTAATATTTTTATTAATTAGTTACCGTTAACACAATATTAGGTTTATTAATTTTTGATTATTATTTTATAATTAAATGAATTTGATTTTATTATTGAATTTCTTGGAGCATTTTCTCATTATTTATTTATCTTACTCTTATATTTTGATGATGAACCATCAAATCCTCCAACTATGTCCTGATGATGAAGAGCACGAAGGGGCAAAAGCCTTAGTATTGAAGTTCTTGGAGCATCCTCTCATTATTTATTTCTCTCACTACATGAGATCCTACATCTATGTCTTAATGATGAACATGTTAAGCGTGAAGCCAAATTCACGGAGGATTCTAGATCAGATCTTTCTAGATCTCCAGGATTCTAGATTTTTCTACACCGCCATTAGTTTCTAGAATCACATGCACGATTCTAGATCGAGCTACACCACTAGCGGTTTCTAGATCATTCCAGATCTCCATCACATATAGGATTCTAGATCCTTCTTCTGCCTCTATAAATTTGTAATTTCTCTGGCCAAGGAAAGCAAACCAAGGCTCAAGCTTGTTATGTAATGCAAAGTGATTTGTGTTCTCCAGTGATTATTTTATCTATTCCACTATTTCTGACTGAGTAGTCTTCTTGTTTCTCCATTTGTATGTCTCTGTGAATTATTCTCTGCTATTTTTGTCTAAGTCTTTGAGTATAAATCCATTGTGTGTTATGTATGCTCTGATGTAACAACTGGTATGAGAGCTAAGTTCGAATATCCACTCTGCTATTTTCGTCTAAGTCTTTGAGTATAAATCCATTGTGTGTTATGTATGCTCTGATGTAAGAACTGGTATGAGAGCTAAGTTCGAATATCCACTGTACAAGCTGCTTAGTGGCTTAGTGCCATCGCCTTGCTCTGGCAACATTTGTTAAAACATTGGTTGTTACCCCTAGAGCTGTTGAAGGATCTTTCCAGGAAATAGTTGAGGAACGTTGGAACTAAAAGGTAGTTGCTGTAAGAAAAAGAAGGTCGTGGAACTATGATGAAACGTGTTCCTGGAGTTTGAAAAGTGGAGATCTGTGGAAATTGGAGTTGAAACATCGTGTTCATAAGTTTTTGTTTACATCAAGTTTGCATGTTATATTTAAAAGGGAGCAAAAGGGTATTTTAAAAGGAGGAAAGCCATTATTACTAAATTGTAAGGAGTAATAATTAAAGCTTTATTTTTAAGTGGAGTTTTTGTGTTTTGGGGTGTGAATTTGATTGAAAATGGAGACAACACTTACAGATATGGAGAAGTTGAGCGGGGCTAATTTTGCCCCATAGAAATCACAGATGGAGGATATACTGATTTTAAAGGATCAATATTTGCTGATTGAGGGCACAACAAAGAAACCCTCATCGATGACAAATGAAGAGTGGAATAAGCTAGATAGAAAGGCGATTGCAACAATCCGCCAATATTTAGCAAAGAATGTTTATTTCAATGTGTTCGAAGAAAATACGGTTGGAGGATTATGGAAGAAGCTCCATGATTTACATGAGAAGAACATGACATCAAACAAATTGTTCTTGATGAAGAAGCTTTATAATCTCAAAATGAAAGAGGGTGCTTCAGTTGCTGAGCACTTAAATGCATTTAATAGTATTACTAATCAACTTGCTTCTGTTAAAATCACTTTAGATGATGAAATTAGAGCTATTTTTCTAATGTGTTCTATGCTAGACAACTGGGAAAATTTAATTGTAGCTATGAGCACTTCAACAACTATAGGCACCCTGAAGTTTGATGATGTCAACAACAATTTAATGAGCGAGGAGTTGCGGCGCAAGTCATTTGCAGAAAACCAAGGAGGAAAGGCTCTAGCTCTAGCTGATCGTGGTAGGAGAATGGATCGAGGTTAGCAAGGGTGATCAAGATCGAGAGGCCAATAAAAATCAATGAGAGGAAGGATCATCTGCTTTCATTGTGGCAAGCCCGGGCACATGAAGAAAGAATGTCGATTCTAGAAGAAAGGACAAAAGGATCAGAGACCGTCTATGATGGCCCAGCCCACCAACGTGGCGTTCCGTGTCAACTGGGCAGCAAGAAATATGACTGAATGTTGGCGTAAATGCAATGTACAAGCCTCTAGATTTTTTGGAGGGTTTGTAACCCGCTACACCGGTTGGAAAACTCCACCCGTGGGTTCTGTCCGGCTGTCGATCCCGCCTTTTGTTACACTATACTTTGGTTTTCGTTAGTCATTTCATCGTTGTTTTGTTAAACCCTACTCTACTCTGTGGAGGGTTTTGTGCTCACAGTCCCTTTGTTCGTTGAAGTCTCTGGTTCCTCTTGGCCTCTCGCTAGCCTACGCGTTGGTATTTCCTGTGAGAGAGGTATAATGTCGGTTCCTTACGCCTCAATGCGTTTCGTTTGCTGTTTCTTTTCTTGGTTCCTGTCGAATGGTTTCTTTGCATGCAATCTTAACTGGTAATGGGTTCTGTCACAGGTTGTCTCCAGCTCCAAGCTTCAACAAACCACTTCACTCAACCTTATCTCGAAGGTAGGTTCCGGTTCTATGCCAGACTTTGTTGTTTTGTCTTCTCCTGGTTCTAACAAGTTTGCTCCTTGTTCTCCAAGTCGTGGGTATCGGTGGGTTCTCCCAATACTGCCTCTGCAACTTCAGGTAAGAGCCACGGCTCAAGATTGTTTGTTTGCTTCTGCCTTATTCGTTTTTGCTCGTCTTTCTTTGTTTTAATATACGCCTGCACTCATTCTTACAAGTTGTTGCACGGGGTTGGCTGCCGAGGGTTTTATCCTCCTGCGTTTCTGGAGCTAACCCGAACCCACAAGCCTCAAACTGGGTAGGGTCCTTCCGGCGTCATTCCGTTTGTAAATTTGTTAGGAATGGGAGTTCTTTTCTGTGATATTTTTGCAGTCTCCTGGTTATGTCAACTGTTGCTCCACTCTGTCATTTAGTGCTGGGTTGTAGATATTTTCCGTTCTGTAGGTAACAAATGGAACCGTATGGGTTTCTGTTGGTTCTGTTAGCCGTTTGCGGCTTCCACTTTATTTATAACAATTGTGTTTTGTAAGGGACTCGCCCTGGCAAGCATATGATGCTCAGACAACTTCAAACTATGCACTTGTTTATATAGATTGAATTTAATACATTACTGTATCATTACTTTCAGTCATTACTTGTCTTGTTAAAGGTACAAACTGATTGTTTTTGCGTTGCCTGGTTATGCTTGTCGAAGTTGTTTGTCTGCCTTCCTTTCTGTGTGAATTAGTCACCTGTAGCAGCGCGTGCTCTACTTGTACAGCTTCCTTTCTCCAGATATATTCACGTACTGTATGGTTTTCTCTTTGTATTCTGGTTTCAATGTATGTTAACACACATAAAGTAAAGTAAATGGACAAATTGTTTTAGCAGTGGTTCTAAAAAAAAATTATTTTTATTCAGAGGAATAGTTCTGTTTCTTTCTCTTCGAGGGGAAATTTTTTTTTCATTATCCGTCTCCCTCCGTTTTTTACATCTGGGTAGCGTAACTGCTCCCACTTTCAGTTAAACTATTTTACCATAATCATTCCAACTGTGTACCAGTTTCTTGTACTAAATGCTAATTTACTGCTAACTAATTTCTAAATTTAAAACAAAGCACAGTTTTCAATTACCATGGTCTCTAAATGACCTTCTGGGAAATAAAACAAATAATAAAGAAAATTAAAATAAATGACAAGTTTGATAACCTGTCCAGCTATGCACGTGTTCTCTGCTTGTTCTTATTCTCTCCATAAGACAGTCAACCACCTTCTGTCTCCTCGGAGCTGGATGCTCCTGCATCAGGCTCCCGGGGTGGCAAAAAGTCATGGCTCCGTTCCATGAGGTCGTCGACAGAATAACCTGATTTCTGTATCTGCGTTGCGTTAAGCCACGAACTGTCCTCTATCGGACGGTTCTTCCACTTGACCAAATACTGCAGATATTCCTTCCTGCGTGTGCGCCTAGCTATCTGTGTGTCCAGAATCCCTTCGATCTTAAGGGGTGGTGCCATTGGCATCTGCCTCATCCACGAACTTTCCTCACAACTGGTGTCCCGCGGTGGTTCTGCTGTTGTATCGTCTTTCGGATCAGCGACGTAAGGGAACAGATCTGCCACGTTGAAAAGGGAGAAATACCGATCCCTGGTGGTAACTGCAGCTCATAAGCATTCGCAGAAAATTTGCGAATGATTTTGTAGGGACCGATCCTTTTATACTTCAATTTGCTGTACTCCCGTTTCGGAAATCGCTCCTTTCGTAAATATGCAAGGACTTCATCCCCAACGTTAAACTGAACTTCTCGGCACTTTGAGTCAGCCCGCTGTTTGTATTTTTTACTGATGTCCTGTAATTTCAGCTTTACTTGCTCATGTAAATTGCTCATTGCCTGGGCGAAATCTTCCCCATCAGCACTTCGTTTTTCGAGCTTCCCCAAATCCTGTAACTCATGCACTCTGCATGGATGCATGCCATACATAATCTGGAAAGGACTATAACCGGTGTTGCGATTAGGGGAATCATTATATGTGAATTCCGCCTGAGCTAGTACACGGTCCCACGTCCGTGGATTCTCTCCTATTAAACTCTGAAGAAAATTTCCTAAGCTCCTGTTTACTACTTCAGTTTGGCCATCTGTCTGCGGGTGATAAGCGGCGCTGAACAGTAATTGGGTGTTCAACTTTTTCCACAGGGTTCGCCAAAAATGACCGGTGAATTTTACATCCCTATCAGAAATGATGGACCTTGGAAGCCCATGTAGTCGAACAATCTCAGTGAAAAACAAATGTTCTATATAAGTAGCATCACTGGTCTTTTTGCAAGGTACAAAGTGCGCCATCTTTGAAAAACGATCTACCACAACCATTACTGAATCGAAACCCCGCTGTGTCTTAGGCAAACCCAGAACAAAGTCTAAACTGATGGAGTCCCATGGTCGGCTCGGAACGGGTAATGGTAAATACAAACCTGTATTCTGACTGTGTCCCTTTTCCAGTTGGCAAACTTTGCACCTACTCACGTACCTTTGTACATCCCGCTGTAATTTTGGCCAAAAATAAAAATGTCGTACCTGTGCTATTGTCTTGTCTATACCGAAGTGTCCAGCCAAACCTCCACTATGTTTTTCCTGAATAATGTTTTCGCGCATAGAGCAGTTGGGAATACACAGTTGTCCTCCCTTAAACAACAATCCCTCCTGTAAATTATAATCCAACCACAGACTGTTGTTTCTTAACAGAGGGTTTTGACAAGCCTCATAGGCTTCCTTAAAATCAGCATCTGTTTGATACAGCTCTTTCAGGTGTTCAAAGCCTAAAACCTGCATCGTACCTTCCTGTAAGAGTAGAATCCTTCTACTCAGCGCATCTGCCACCTTGTTTGCTTACCCACTAATATGTTTTAGGACAAACGTGAAATTCTGTAAATACTCTACCCATGCTGCATGTTTATGGTTCAGTTTATGTTGCTGCATAATGTACTGTAACGCAGAGTTATCTGTAAAAAAAACAAATTGATTACCCAACAGATAATGCCTCCAATGCTTTAACGCTTGTATAATTGCATAGAATTCTTTATCATAGGTTGAGTATTTCTGTCTACTCTCGTTTAGCTTTTCACTGAAATATGTGACTAGTCTATCTTCCTGACTTAGTACTGCCCCAGTGGCCGTATTACTGGCATCACAACGAACCTGAAAGGTTTGTTGAAATCAGGCAGCCTCAATATCAGTCTTTTGGTAATCTTCTTTTTCAAAATTTGAGAACCTCTCTCCGCTGCTTCAGTCCAGTGAAATGGCTGATTTGTCTTCTTAATCGTATCCTGCATGGGTGCGCAGATCTCACTGAAATTCCTGATGAATTTCCTGTAAAAACATGCTAATCCGTGGAAATTGCGGACTTCAAACAAACTTCCCGAAGAAGGCCAGCGAACTATAGCTGCCACCTTTTCTGGGTCCATCTTTAATTCATTTTCTGCAATTACAAAGCCCAAATACACTAACTCCCGCTGAAAAAAAGTACACTTTTTCAGATTGATCAGCAATTTGTTCTGCTGCAGTTTCCTCAACACACTACGAACATGTCTGAAATGTTCTTCCTTCGTTTTACTAAAAATCAAAATATCATCCAAGTAAACTATTACGAATTTCCCAATAAATTCCTTTAGTACCTCATTCATCAAGCGCATGAACATACTGGGAGCATTGCTCAACCCAAATGGCATCACCAACCATTCATATAAGCCTTCATTCGTCTTGAAAGCTATCTTCCACTCATCTCCTTCCCGAATTCGGATATGGTGATATCCACTTTTCAAGTCAATTTTCGAGAAATAAGCCGCCCCACTCAAACAGTCCATCATATCGTCCATTCTCGGTAAGGGAAACCTGTACCTAACCGTAATTTTGTTAATGGCTCTAGAGTCTGTGCACATTCACCACTCTCCTCCTTTCTTTGGAGCCAAAAAAGTTGGTATTGCACAGGGGCTCATGCTCTCTCTAATCAATCCTTTGTCCAACAACTCCTGGACCTGTTTCCTGATTTCTTCATGGTCTTTAGGACTCATCTGATAAGCTGCTTTATTTGGCAGACTTGCCCCTGGTATAAAGTCAATGCAGTGACTAATACCTCTCCTGGGTGGAAGTTCATCCGGAAGGTCATCCACCACAATGTCCCCAAACTCCTGCAACATCTTTTGGATTTCCTTGGGCAAATCTGAAATCTGTGTATGCAATATTACTGCTTTTGGTCTTCTTATGATAGTGAAATTCACATCACTGTCCTCAATCTTCCTTATAAATTATTTTCCTGCCATCAACAACGCTTTTACCCCACTAGTTTCAGCTGTACTTTCCTCCTTGATGGGTACTAGCGTGTGCTTGATTCCGTCTTTGAAAAATTTGTAACAATTTGTTTTTCCGTCATGAACTGCACTTCTGTCAAACTGTCAGGGTCGTCCAAGCAAAATATGACAAACATCCATCGGCATAACATCGCAGATAATTTTGTCTTTATACCTGCCTATCTGAAACTCCACCTCACATTGTTCATCCACTAACAGTTGGTGTCCCTTCTGTAGCCATGACACCTTATGTGGAGTGGGATGTTTCAGCTTTTTCAATTCCAGTTTCTCCACCATCTCTACCGCCACCAGATTATCGGTACTTCCACTATCAATGATCAGTTTGCAACACTTACCTTGTGACTTGCAAACAGTCCGGAACAGAGCTTTTCGCTGATCAGGCTCTGCAACTTCTTTTGTTGGTTTTAATAGCACCATATTCAACACCAAAGCTTCACCTATCTCTGGTGCGTTCTCTACTTCTTGAGGTGTTGTTTCAGCATCCTCTCGCTGAGCAACATAAGCTCCTCTTCCACCTACCAGTTCACCTTCAGGCCAGTCATACGACTTGTGTCCTAACTTGTGGCAACAATAGCACTGGATAGTTCCCCTGCCCCGACCACTTCCTCGCCCTTGCTGAGCCGGTCATCCTCCTCTAGTGCTATTGTCCCTCTCTGCTGTGCCAGCAGACTTAGAACTGCTACCTTCTTCACCGGAACCTGCACTTCTACCTCTACCAAAAACCTTACCTTTTCCTCTGCCAGTTCCGCCTCCTCTCCTGGCATTTTGTTTTCTGTTAATTTTCTCCTCTGCTTTCAGTGCAAACTGATAAGCTTCATCCAAAGTTCCGGGCGAGAGGATACCGATTTCATCCAGGATTTCCCCCCTCAACCCATTTACAAACCAGGCTGTCTTTTCTGGGGTATCTTCCATGTACCTTGCTTGCAAGTTCAACTTAGAAAATTCTTCTATAAATTCCTTAACAGTCATCCCTCTTTGTTTTAAATTCTGCACCTATCTATACAACATAATCTGATAGTCTTTTGGTAGAAAATTTTCCTTCAGTTTTGCCTCCATTCGGGCCCACTTCTTTATAGGCTGTTTGTGTTGCCTCTTTCTTTCCGCCTGAATGCTGTCCCACCACAAGGACGCATGTCCTTTCAACTTTGTGGCGGCGAACTTCACCTGCTTGTCCTCACTGGTTTCCTCAAACTCAAAATATTTTTTCACTTCGCTTAACCAATCCAATAACACATCTGCAGACAGACTTCCGTCATAAGTGGATAGCTCATGCTTTGGCTCATGACTAGACAACAAAACTGACTTTAATAATCGGAGTTCCGGTGTCACCCCTTCAACCTCATCTTCTGGTTCTACGACATCCTCATCACTATCATCTGCTGGGTTCCTCCTTCCCCCAGCTTCTACCACTGCTAATCTTTCTCGCAAAACGCGAATCTCCTCGCGGAGTCCCTCTTTTGCTATTCTCCGAATCGCTCTTCCTCTTCCTCTTCCTCCTCTACCACCCTCCATTTCTCCCTATTTGTCAACCTGCTCTGATACCACTTTTGATGGCCCAGCCCACCAACGTGGCGTGCCGTGTCAATTGGGCAGCAAGAAATATGACTGAACGTTGGCGTAAATGCAATGTACAGGCCTCTAGATTTTTCAAAGGGTTTGTAACCGGCTGCACCGGTTGGAAAACTCCACCTGTGGGTTCTGTCCGGCTGTCAATCCCGCCTTTTGTTACACTATACTTTGGTTTTCGTTAGTCATTTCATCGTTGTTTTGTTAAACCCTGCTCTGCTCTGTGGAGGGTTTTGTGCTCACAGTCCCTTCGTTCGTTGAAGTCTCTAGTTCCTCTTGGCCTCTCGCTAGCCTGCACGTTGGTATTTCCTGTGAGAGCGGTATAATGTCAGTTCCTTACGTCTCAATGTGTTTCGTTTGTTGTTTCTTTGCTTAGTTCCTGTCGAATGGTTTCTTTGCATGCAATCTTAACTTGTAATGGGTTCTGTCACAGGTTGTCTCCAGCTCCAAGCTTCAACAAACCACTTTGCTCAACCTTATCTCGAAGGTAGGTTCCGGTTCTATGCTAGACTTTGTTGTTCCGTTTTCTCCTGGCTCTAACAGGTTTGTTCCTTGTTCTCCAGGTCGTGCGTATCGGTGAGTTCTCCCAATACTTCCTCTGCAACTTCAGGTAAGAGCGACAGTTCAAGATTGTTTGTTTGCTTCTGCCTTATTCGTTTTTGCTCTTCTTTCTTTGTTTTAATATACGCCTGCACTCATTCTTGCAGGTTGCTGCACGGGGTTGGCCGCCGAGGGTTTTATCCTCCCGCGTTTCTAGAGCTAACCCGAACCCACAAGCCTCAAACCGGGTAGGGTCCTTCCGACGTCATTCCGTTTGTAAATTTGTTAGGAATGGGAGTTCTTTTCTGTGATATTTTTGCAGTCTCCTGGTTATGTCAACTGTTGCTCCACTCTGTCATTTAGTGTTGGGTTGTAGATATTTGCCATTCTGTAGGTAACAAATGGAACTGTATGGGTTTCTGTTGGTTCTGTTAGCCGTTTGCGGCTTCCACTTTATTTATAACAGTTGTGTTTTGTAAGGGACTCGCCCCGGTGAGCATATGATGCTCAGACAACTTCAAACTATGCACTTGTTTATATAGATTGAATTTAGTACATTATTGTATCATTACTTTCAGTCATTACTTGTCTTGTTAAAGGTACAAAATGATTGTTTTTGCGTTACCTGGTTATGCTTGTCGAAGTTGCTTGTCTACCTTCCTTTCTGTGTGAATTAGTCACCTGTAGCAGCGCGTGCTCTACTTGTACAGCTTCCTTTCTCCAGATATATTCGCGTACTGTATGGTTTGCTCTTTGTATTCTGGTTTCAATGTATGTTAACACACATAACGTAAAGTAAATGGACAAATTGTTTTAGCAGTGGTTCTAAAAACAATTTATTTTTATTCAGAGGAATAGTTCTGTTTCTTTCTCTTCGAGGGGAAATTTTTTTTCATTATCCGTCTCCCTCTGTTTTTTACATCTGGGTAGCGTAACTGCTCCCACTTTCAGTTAAACTGTTTTACCAGAATCATTCCAACTGTGTACCAGTTTCTTGTACTAAATGCTAATTTACTGCTAACTAATTTCTAAATTTAAAACAAAGCACAGTTTTCAATTGCCATGGTCTCTAAATGACCTTCTGGGAAATAAAACAAATAATAAAGAAAATTAAAATAAATGACAAGTTTGATAACCTGTCCAGCTATGCACCTGTTCTCTGCTTGTTCTTATTCTCTCCATAAGACAGTCAACCACCTTCTGTCTCCTCGGAGTTGGATGCTCCTGCATCAGTCTAGTACAAATCACAAGTCATCTAGAACAAATGAAGGTGAGACTACTGTTGTAGTCACAAATGGTGATGTGTTGTTTACTGTTTCAGTAGAGGATGCATGTGTATATACATCTAGCAGTGGCTTTGATTGGATCCTGGACATCTCACCATGTAACCCTATGCAAAGATAGTTTTGTTTCATATAATCCCGGTGATTATGGTAGAGTGCATTTGGGGAATAATCATTTTGCAGTATTGTTGGAGTGGGAGATGTCCAAAACAAGATGAAAAATGGACAAAATATATTGTTCATTGCACATGGGATGAATGAGACGGTTTGCAGCAGCGAATAAAAACGAGGGAGATGCACAACAGTGCATAAGATATACATTTTGTATTTGTAATGTTTATTTTTAAATGGAGTTGACCTTATGTAATGAAGTGAAAATGTTTGCACAACAGTGCAAGGTAGAAGATTTGTAATCAAAAAAAGGGGAACGCATATGTATATGCAATTTTTTTTTGTTATGTGTTGATTATTGTGTGATGCAAGGAATATAACGCACAGTAGTGCGAACAAAATAAAACTGGAGCGAGGGTTGAGAAATGAGAGCAGGGATGAGATGAGAAGAAGGGTTAGCAACAGCGAATGGAAAACCAGAAGAGCACAGCAGTGCGAAACCAGAACAAGGCTAGCGTGGTGTGAAACACACAGGAGTGTGAAACAGAGCAGCTATAGTATGTATTTTGAGAATATGTAATTTGTTGTATTTTGAGAATATGTAATTTGCCAATACGCAACAGCGTGATGTAATTTTTTTTGGTTGTTAAAAAGAAGGGAGGCAAGCTGAAGAATTGTTTTAAACAACAATGTAAATAGTGTGAGTAAAGAAATGGTTTTTCACCCCACAGTGAATGTAATGTAAGAAATTTTTATTTTTACAGCGGTGAATGTAAAATATTTTCACGTAGTAGTGAATGAGGATTTTACACAACAATGTAAAATTATTTGTAAAAGAGGCAAAGTAATTTATGGTGAATGTTCTTGGTGAATCCCTCTGTTAAAGAGGAAGGTTCTTTTTAGCACAGTCTCTTGGTGAATCCCTCTGTCAAGAGGAAGATGCTTTTCAGCATAGGCTGGTGAATCCCTCTGGTTAAGAGGAAGATGCTTTTCAATATAGGCTGGTTAATACCTCTAGTTAAGAGGAAGATGTTTTTCAGCATATGCTCGTGAATCCCTCTAGTTAAGAGGAAGATGTTCTTCAGCATAATCTCTTGGAGAATCCCTCTGTGTGAGGAAGATATTTTTGTAAAAGAAGTTCTGTAATCCCTCTGTAAGAGGATGAATCTTGTATCAGGAATTTTGTTTTAATGAATACAAAGATTTTGTGGGTGTATGTAATGCTCTGCTCAGAAATTTATTTTTTTATTTGGCTTCCCTGCGCAAAAGATCCTGAGGAGAAAAACAGAGCATTGCTCTGTATTCAGTTAATTTGTTTTTGGAATTATACGAAAAATTCCCAACAATTAAATAGACATAATTGATAACAAATATTGAGCATTGCTCTGTATTCAGTTAATTTGTTTTTGGAATTTTACCAGAAAAATTCCCAACAATTAAATAGACATAATTGATAACAAATATTAACAGAGCTTTGCTCTGTATTCAGTTAATTTGTTTTTGGAATTATACGAAAAATTCCCAACAATTAAATAGACATAATTGATAACAAATATTGAGCATTGCTCTGTATTCAGTTAATTTGTTTTTGGAATTTTACCAGAAAAATTCCCAACAATTAAATAGACATAATTGATAACAAATATTAACAGAGCTTTGCTCTGTATTCAGTTAATTTGTTTTTGGAATTATACGAAAAATTCCCAACAATTAAATAGACATAATTGATAACAATATATGAGCATTGCTCTGTATTCAGTTATTTGTTTTTGGAGTTTTACCAGAAAAATTCGCCAACATTAACTGACTAATTGGATTAAAAATCATTCAATATTTTTATTTAAAATATATTGATATTTATTAGAACTTAACAATTGTCTCAATATGTAAAGATATCCTCGCCAAAAATTAAAAGATAAAGATTTTAGAGAAATATTATTTAGCCACAAACCAAACAGATCACACTCATAAGATTTGCCTAAATTTTTATTCACCATCAAATATGTTTTAAAAAAGATAATTAACCATAAAATATATTTAAAAAACCAGAAAGTAAAATAAAATAAATAAATAAACAACTTTATTTAGGTTAGATTTTTGGGATTCAACTGCGTTAAGTAAGTCATTCAAACGTATGACCATTTCCATGAGAGGTAGTCGTAACTGACTAATTTCTCATGATTTTTGAATAGTTCACTTAGCACTCATTGCATCGGGGGATGCTCACAGGGGTGAAGAAGTGGGATTGAAACTAGTGAAATGTGGAGAACGAATCACATAGCATCAATCATCACTTCTGGGGCTTGCACCCGGTAACTAGGACTTCCGAGGAGGTCACCCATCCCAGAAATCCTCTGGCTCAAGCGCGCTTAACTGTGGAGTTTTTCCCACAATCAAGCCCACTTAGCTTGCTACCCCATTTGCAAAACCCTAGCAAGTATTGTGCCTCATGAACCATTCAGGTAGAGATCCCTTGAATCTTTTTGAATTTAAGTATGGGGGATTACACAGTGCATTATATTAGATATCATTTTTGGGATTCAACTGCGTTAAGTAAGTCATTCAAACGTATGACCATTTCCATGAGAGGTAGTCGTAACTGACTAATTTCTCATGATTTGTGAATAGTTCACTTAGCACTCATTGCATCGGGTGATGCTCACAGGGGTGAAGAAGTGGGATTGAAACTAGTGAAATGTGGAGAACGAATCACATAGCATCAATCAACACTTCCGGGGCTTGCACCCGGTAACCAGGACTTCCCAGGAGGTCACCCATCCCAGAACTCCTCTGGCTCAAGCGCGCTTAACTGTGGAGATTTTCCCCACAATCAAGCCCACTTAGCTTGCTACCCCATTTGCAAAACCTTAGCAAGTATTGTGCCTCATGAACCATTCAAGTAGAGATCCCTTGACTCTTTTTGAATTTAAGTATGGGGCATTACGCAGTGCATTATATTAGATTTTTGGGATTCAACTGCGTTATGTAAGTCATTCAAACGTATGACCATTTCCATGAGAGGTAGTCGTAACTGACTAATTTCTCATGATTTTGAATAGTTCACTTAGCACTCATTGCATCGGGTGATGCTCACAGGGGTGAAGAAGTGGGATTGAAACTAGTGAAATGTGGAGAACGAATCACATAGCATTTAGGATTTAATTTCAAATTTCAATACTGGATACAACTAACTTTAAAAACTCTGATTCCATTCAAATACTTTCAAAATGCGTGCCAGTCATCCATGACAATGTCAAGTGATGAACTCCACTTAGCATGATAGGGGCATTCTATCCCATCTCTTTGGGTTGATTGCGCTTGACCATGTCAAGTGATGAAAGCCACTTAGAATGATAGGGGCATTCTGTCCAACCTCGATTGGGCTGGTTGATATTGAAACCATTTTTAACTCTCATATCAGAGAAACAAATTAAAAAATGTGTTGGGTATAAATTCTTATTTGAATACACCTTTCAGAGACCATAAACCAGCCTTAGTAAATGGGGCTAACAACCATTCTAGTTCAAAACCAATGAAATCCATTACTAGACTCAAGCTACCAAATTAAATTAAATATTAGATTAAATATGGAACTTAGTTTCACAAATTTACTCGTATCCAAGATTAACATAATATTTATATAATATATTACATATTATAAAATTCATTTCTATACTTGATATTTATATTAAAAGCTATTAATATAGGTAGACTTAGAAACTCCATTTTCGCTCCTACGTTGAATCAAGTAAAGCTCAACACACTGTCCCCAATGTTTCCTCCATATTGGTGGAAAAGCATTACAACCTGAAGCTTCAAACCATGTCAAAGAACTCCTTATATCCAGAGTTTGTATTTTGCAGTAAACTTTTCCAAGGGCTAATATGGCTTACATGCTATCTCCATTCACCTGAGGTAATGCGAGCCGATCGCACGCTCTTCACCATGCCTACCTCTGAAAAGGGGAGAGTGATTTGCCCCAGCCAGTGATTTGGCCATGTTTAGTGAGTGATCTGCCCCTCAAGAGTAAGAGAGGTGCGCGTACGAAGGGGAACGCGAAAATGGAAAATATACAACTACCATGGGAAAAGGGGAAAAGGTAGCCTAAACGGGTTGTTCAAGACTTTCACAAGTGGTGACACTGGGGCACTCCAAGGCATGTGCGTTTGTCAGTGAATGCAGTGGAGCGTTCAAAGAGTTTGTATTTTACAATAAAAGCTGAACTTTGTCTGCTATCGAAGGCCAACGCATTCCTTATAAATACATCTGCCACAACTTTTGTACATATATCTGCCACAACTTCTTTGTGGATTTTCTCTCAAAGGGGACTTCGAGTTGTCCAAGAGCCTGTTGCAACTCCCTTCCAACAATCGATAGCTAGACGCAGACGAACGAAATCTTGACCAAGGCCTAGTCATAAGAAGAAACAACGAGCACAGAAAATATGAAAATATGAGCGCAGAAAATCGAGCAGCAAAATGCGCTGCCGGATGCAGGGCAAAATGTGGGGCCGGTTGGGGAATTTACCTGTCCAATTTTCACCGGGAAGGAGGACGAAAATGGACATTTGGGATTGTTCTGCATGAAGCAACTAAATCTATAAAGAAAACAACACCTTTAATGTAATTAAAAAAATCATAAAAACTAACAAAATATGAATTTATTATCATTATATTAAAAATTAATATTTAAATTTAAATAGGTATTATTTAAAAATTAATGTAAAAATGTTCTCAAATATAGTTATGTTGATACTACATTTTACTTTTATTAATTTTTTTTTCAAAACGTTTAATATATTATTAATTAATTAAAAAAAATATACAGTTAAACACAATATTAGATAATTTAAAAATTAATTTCTTGATTTTATTTTATAATTAAATGAATTTGATTTTACTATTGAATTTCTTAGAGCATTTTCTCATTATTTATTTATCTTACTCTTATATTTTGAGGATGAACCATCACATCCTTCACTTGTGTCTTGACGATGAAACTCTCTTAGGGACAAAAGCCTTCGTATTGAATTTTTTGGAGCATCCTCTCATTATTTATTTCTCTCACTCCTATGTCTTGATGATGAACCATCAAATCCTCCACTTATGTCTTGATGATTGTCATGTACCTAAATAATACTTATCCCTACATGGGTACCTAAATAAAATTTTTGATTGTTAATTTCATGCATGGTAAGAGGTGAAATAAGTCAATACTTTTAACTCATACAACTCACCCCTATACATACATAATATTAATTACCTAAACCCCATTCAATAGTCTATCGACCATTGAATTCCTTGAACCCATTCGGTGATCGATCAAATGATATGTAATTGACATTATAAACAAGGGGTTATAAGGTGTTAATTAATCCTCCGCGAATACATAGTCTAACGTTCTAACGATCATGTATGACCCTGGCAATTGAATGCGGCGTAGGGATCAATGCTGCCATCGTTTCCACGCAGCCATCGGACACCTAGCAATAAATTTGTAACCCTTCCTTGTCGGAGAAGACGACAGCTGGGTCATCTCTGGAGTATTCCATCCGTTTGGACTTATGGTCTCTGGGATACAGTGAATGGCATTAATGTTGCAGGCAGTCGTGATCTCCTCGGGATCATTGACAAGATCCACGGCAGAGGTTCATCTTCCTTAATCGAACGGTTGGAGATTGCGGGCCAGCTATCAGAGGTTTTAGGGTTTTATGTTATATGCGTTTTAGTTCATTCTTTTCGCAGTTATTTCCCGTCCGACTGTGGCCACCTGCCTTCCACTCTTGTAGTCGGCTTCGATGTGAAATGCTGGTTATTGATGCGCCCAGGCACGGCGAATACCTGTGGCATCTCGCTCCGGCACAACTTAAACAGGTATCATTCGTTTTCTTCGCATCATTAAATTTTAACAGGTATTTTCTTTGTTTTCCTTGCACCATTATTATATAAGAATTTACCACAGGGTTTTATAGACTGCGCTTATTACTATTCTCATCACTCTGGCTACTCTGTTGTCAGGGATTCGATGGACTTTCTGCCACCTTCATTTCGGCTCCGCGCGCAGTATCAATAGGTGAGTCCGCGGAACCTGCTTTAGGGTTTAGTATATGACTGTTGTTAAATGTATACCGACTCTTCCCCTTTCCTGTCAGGTAATTTCACTACTTCCTAATGGGAAGATGTTTTCCTGTGATCTATATCTGTCTGAGGTGACCCCATAACTTGGACCCAGGGTTCTAGTCTCGAAGGTCCTTATGGCCAGCGGTATTTCCACGCCTCGACGGAACTCAGAGGTTTCTGATGTTAAATATAGTATTTCAATGTTGTTTTCCGGAATGACATTCTGAGTTCCCTACGGTAAGGATATTGTTAATTGCCATCCTATTTTAACTGGCTCGGCTGGCCTTGCCGTGCACATTTAGTTTGTACATACTATTTTGTCACTGTTAAATGTATAAACAGTTGTATTTTGCCATTCAGTATATAATATGATGTTCAAATTTCTTTGGTTCGGGAATGTGCTATGTTTTTAGTTTAATAATGTGATTCCGAGCATTCGGCAAAGTCTATAATTCTGTGATATTTATTTTCTGGGATTTATGCTGTTAATATCCGCTATTGTATAGTTGTGCGCTTCAATAGGCACGATTGTTATTTCGTTATTTGCTATTATTTTATGTACAGAGTATTAGGATGTGACCCTTGGATGGTCTCGGCGCCGGAACTAACGACGTGCCTGAACCGTCCGGATTTCCATGGGTCTCGTTTGATAGAATAACTGTGATTTTCCCTTTTTGTATATAGAAGAAGTATAACTCTGATATACGAATTACTCGTCACTTCAGGTAGTTGATATAATATGATATGTATTACCTTCGTCTTTTCCTGAAATCATTGCAAGATTTATATTATTTGCAAATCCGTATTTCATTATTGTTATCCTACATAGTCTTAACCCTCACGAGGGTTTGGCTAGTTTACGGGTTGCTTTACTCATTACTGTTGACACCAATGTTTTGTCTTTTCTTGAGAACAGATAATTATGGTTAGTTGTTCCACCGATATCTCGGTTGGTTGGTTAATGTGTGCGGTCAATACACGTCTTATGTTGCTGTCCCACACATTATATGAACTCACATAATTTACAGTACTGCCTGCGCATATTGTTCCGATTTCCTGCTTGTCATTGTGTCGTTGTACTGTTGTTATATGCATTTTAATCATAAGATATGTATCATATCATTTCGTAAAGATATATAATGATAAATTAGTTTTCTTGATTCTCTGTTTTTGCTTAGAATCAACCGAGTTCGTACAACACTCCCACTCGGTTACTGTTTAGTGATTTTAATGAATTTTACTGTAATTATAATTTCATTCCTGCGTTCTAGCATTAAATACTTGTTTTCTTTTAACAGGCTGAAATTATCTTTCTATTCATTCTATATTCTGATTTACAAATCGATTAATGTTTCTATAACAAGAATGAATCTTAGACTATAACAATTAACTGTACTAATTAATTGTACTTACCTGTACTGTTATTGTCACAATATCTCATCCCTCTCTAGCATGGAGGAACTTACTTTGTCGCTTGTTCTCCTCCCAACCATGAGATTTAGTCCACCAGACTGAATCTCCCCACCAAGCTCTTTTGCCAGACCACTGTCTTCAGCAAAAATATTACACAACTTGTGCCTGTGCTATCTGGTCCTTACCAGACTTAGCACTTTTTCCTTTCTCTTCTTTTTGCCTTCTTTTCCCCGTTTGTTCCTTAACAACCCAGGTCTTTTCCTTTTCCTTTTCTAAGGAAATGGGAAAACAGTTAGGGTTTTTCCCTATTAGCAACTGCTTATTAATTGGCAAGAAAAGAGGATAACTTCCTCATAGAAAGTATTATGTGTAATCACTCAATTTGTATTCTCATTTTGAATTAATAATATTCAAATCATTTTTCACAACAAAAATAATAATCTCTGTTCCATATTTACTTACAATGGTAAAACAAAAGATTTATTCCCGTAAATTATCCGGTCATTACATCTCCTCCCCCTGAGATTGGACACCGTCTCGGTGTCTTCCAGCCATGAACAGAGCTGGATAAGTTTTCCTCATTAGTTCTTCATCCTTCCAAGTGGCCTCCTCAGGTCCATAATGTCGCCATTGTATCTTAACTTGGGTAATAACTCGTTTCCGCAGCTGCACTTCTCTCCGGTCGAGGATGTTCAGATGTTCGACCAGAACCTATCCTTCCGGTTCCACCTGCATTGCACAATTTCTTAAGTTAGTTTTCCTTCAGCATTGAATTAACAGGTTTATTGTAGTAATAACTCCCACCTGAATATCTTGCCAACGGATTACATGCTTAGGCTCATAGACATATTTCTTTAGAACTGAGACATGGAACACATTGTGGACTCGAATGTGACTTGGCAAGGCAAGCTGGTAAGCCACCGGTCCAATCCTGGCCAAGACTTGAAAGGGTCCACAGTATCGGGGTGCCAATTTGGCACAACCACTCCATTGTAAGGTACTCCTTTTAGCTTGAATTCTTATATAAACATGGTCCCCAACTTGGTACTCCTTGAACCTTCTTTTCCGATTAGCGAAATTTTCTGTCTATCTTGAGCATCTCTCAGATTAACGCGCACTCTTTTTACCATGTCTTCCATTTCCTTAAGCATCTTAGGTCCTAGACTCAATTTATCTTCGGGTCCTCCCCAGCTAGAGGGTGTACGACATTTTCGACCATACATGACTTCAAATGGACTCATCTTTGTAGAGGTATGATACCCATTGTTATACGCAAATTCCACCAGATGTAGATATTCCTCCCACAGCATGGGTTGCTACATAACATAAGCTCTCAACATGTCTTCCACCACTTGGTTCACCCGTTTTGTTTGACCATCAGTTTGAGGATGGTATGCTGTGCTGAAATTTAGTTGGGTTCCTAAATCAGCGAATAGTGTCCTCCAAAAGGCTGATGTGAACTTCACATCACGATCGAAAATTATCGTTTTTGGAAGTCCATGTAACTTAAATACATGCTGCATAAAAATATGAGCAATCTGTACAGCTTTGTATGTGGATTGTACAGGTATAAAATGTGCAGCTTTACTTAACTTGTCTATTACCACCATAATAGAATCGTTGTTTCCTTTTGTCTTAGGCAAACATGTGATAAAATCCATGGAAATGACTTCCCACTTCCATTCTGGGATAGGTAATGGTTGGAGCAATCCTGCTGGATGCTGGTGCTCTGCTTTAATCTGCTGGCATTCTATACATCGTGCCAAGTACTCGGGAATGTTCTTCTTCATTCCTGGCCAGAAGTACTCCTTTCGGATTGCGGTAATCATTTTCTGGTATCCTGGGTGTCCCGCATAATGGATGATATGGAATTCATCCATAATCAGATTTTTAATTTGGTCTTGGTTTGGTATGTATAATCTTCGTTTGAAATATATCATTCCAGCATCATCTACCTCATATTCTTGTTTTTCTGCCGTATTGACGGATTGATGTATTTGCAGCTTTAGCTGCTGATATTCAATATCTTGATTTGAGGCTTCCTTCACCTTCTCCAAGAAGGGATTCTTCCACCCACTAATGGAAATTTCATAGAAATGTTGTATTTTCTGACTTAAAGCATCTGCTACTCGGTTTTCTTTTCCTTGCATATGTTTAATCTCAAAATCAAAGCCACTTAAGAAATCCACCCACCGTGCTTGTCTAGCATTTAAGGTGGGCTGGCTGAAATAGTTGGTTAAACTATGATGATCGGTAAGCAGCAAGAATTTTCTACCCACCAGATAATGCCGCCACATTTTTAAGGCATGAATGACGGTAGCCAATTCCAAATCATAAGCAGAGTATTTATGTTCATACTCTTTTAATTTTCGAGACTCGTATGCAATCACCTTACCTTCTTGCATCAGGACTCCACCTACTCCTTCTTTGCTTGCGTCCATACACACTACGTCATCTTTTTCAGGATCGGCTATACTCAAAATAGGTGTTGTAGTGAGTAGGTGTTTTAATCGTTCAAAACTTTTCTGGCAGCTTGCGGTCCAATGAAATGCTTTTCCCTTTTTCTGCAATGAGGTAATAGGATATGCTACTCTAGAAAAGCCCTCTACAAACCTCCTATAATAACTAGCCAACCCCATTAAGGATCAAACATCTGCCACATCTTTTGGTACAGGCCACTCCATTATGGCCTTTATCTTTTCCGGGTCCACTGCGATCCCATCCTTAGTAATTACATGACCCAGATATTGGATTTCTTCTTTAAAGAAATCACACTTACTAAACTTTGCGTATAGCTGATGTTCTCGAAGTGTCTGTAACACTATTCTAAGATGTTCATGATGTTCTTCCATTGTGCGAGAGTATATTAGTATATCGTCAATAAATACCAGCACAAATCTGTCCAAATAACGATGGAAAATACTGTTCATTAAACACATGAAAGTTGCAGGGGCGTTGGTCAACCCGAACGGCAACACC
>APFE030633977.1:0-35599 GCA_000404065.3 Pinus taeda | reverse complement strand
GTTTAAGGTTTAGAGTTTAGGGTTTAGGGTTTAGGGTTTGTGGTTTACTGTTTAGGGTTGAGGGTTTATAGCACTTTCATAAATTCTTTTAATAAACACTTAAATAAAGATTACAAAACACTTTTTAAAATGTTATAAAATCCTTAGGGTTTAGCGTTTAATGTTCATGATTTTGGTTTTAGGGTTTAAGGTTTAGGGTTTAGGGTTTATGATTTAGAGTATAGGGTTTGGGGTTTAGAGGTTAGGTTTTAGGGTTTATAAGACTTTAGTAAATGCTTCCAATAAACACTTAAATAAAAGTTTCAAAATACTTTTTAAAATGTTATAAAATGATTAGGGTTTAGGGTTTAGGGTTTAGGGTTTAAGGTTTGGGGTTTTGGGTTTAGTCTTTAGGGTCTACAACATTTTGGTAAATTTAAATAAAAGTTACCAAATAACATTTTACGAAATAATTCTCGTAGAAATTTTTTAATATTTTGAAAATTGTCTTGTAACTTTTATTTTTGTAACAAATTTAGATTTATCAAATGAAAACTTGGGATTGTAAACTATCCAACCATATCAATGAATTATTATAAAGACGTAAATGGTGTCATAGAGTGGTGGAAATATAATTCTAGGAATATAGTAACTAGTGCCTCCATGACTAATCCCTACTTACATATATACACTATATATGTTGGACAACCGTTAGCTAGTCACTTATCTATGGCACCTAGTCATGAAGTCTTTCCCAATACATTCCCACCATCTATAGTTGTGCACATGGACTAATGGGTTGGAATGGGACCTACAACTTCCCCTTGAGTGTTAGAAACACATAATAGGGTTATCCGACTATGTATCACAAATATAAGAGAGGGAACAACAACATGACACTTGGTCTACATAGATACTTGATGTTGATCATTGTGTGAAGTATTGTTTGTGTATCTAAAATTAAGTATAGTCCTCTATGATGTAGTTATGGGTTGAGTTACCTAGTTATTAATTGACCGACACTTGATTATAATGATATTTCGTGAGATGTTTGACATCACAACAATAGAAAATGTTGTAGGTGATTTCCCCACGTCGTGAGTAGTGGAGTACAAGCTGGAGGATCCAAAGTAGAAAAGAGAGAGATTAGTTTTGATGGTGTAGAGTTTCCTACCTATGATAGAGAATTATACTAATTGAAGGATTTGTATAGTTCTTTACACTACAAGGAATCCCCAAATTCTAGAACATTGGGCCCATGATGCTTAGCATTTGAGATATTAATGATTTGGCTAGTGAACCTAGGATTTCCCTAGCATGGTGTTGATATTATTTGATACAAATCACCTGATCCACCCAATATATGATGATGGTCATCCTTAAGATTACAAGATAGGGCTTGTACATCACATTGGAGTGACAACGCTTGAGCTAGTTAATTCCACATCAGCCCTTTTCCTCTTCCAAGGGTGATGTAGGGCACCTTTTGGTCATGATGTATTGGCATGAAGACACCTTTGATGGCCTCTATGTGATAATATGGAGCACTCATTAGCCCTTACCTCACATCTTGAGGACTTTTTGCTTACATTTGAAAATTTAACTAGATGTATGTTTGTATTTAGCATAACTAAAATGACAAAATACTATTGACTTTTTTATAATTATTTATTTTATTTAAACTATCTATATAAATTAAAAAATAAAATAAAAGATAGAAAAAAGCATGGTATATGTTTAAAATAAATAAAGAAGAACAATATGATGACATGCTCATCAATTCATTGATTATTGAAAAATATATATTAATAATTATAGAATTAAATGCCAAAAGAAGAAGTATTTAGGAATTTAGAGAAGTATTAGCTTTCCAATAAGATAAGGTTAAAAATTATCTCTAATATAAATATTAAAATAAATCTATTTTTGAAATATTACAAACAAAATTATTATTCAATTGAGAAGTAAATGCAAATCTATATGGAGTGTATAATAAATTATTAGATTGAAGAAGAATAATACCCACAATCAATAAGGTATAAATAAAATGCCAATTTATATGGAGAATATAATCACTTATTTGATTGACATGTACTGTGAATAAGTACTATCAAGGACATATAAATGATATGATTATAAATCACTTGGAAAACTATGGGGCTGGCACTATTTTCCCAAGGAATGGACCAAGACATGGAGAATGAAATTTGTTTTATCATAAATGCTGTAATAGATTAATATATTATATCTATTGTGGAATAATCCAATATCACTACTTTGATGATGTGAACTGGAACATTTTCATAAATTCTTTAAAGTAAGAAGAAGTGTTTCCATAAGACAAAAACTAGAAGCCATAATATTCATATATAATAGTAAGCAAAATAGAGGGTAAAAAAATTTGAGTAAAGTATTATAGAATGTGACAAAATAAAGTAGTATAGAGTGTCCTAAATGACATTCAAATTCACCTAGTCGTTATGTAATCACTAAAGGTTCCAAATATATATAATTTTATCAGAACATCCGATAGGTAATTCCAACAAGGAGAAACATAACATTTTGAATGGAAATATATGATGAAATGACATGTGAAACACATGAAACCAACCACCGTTTTAAAGCTATGGTTATAACCCAAACTGGAAATTTACCCTTCATATTTTTTTTATCAAGTAGCTTCTCTTAGTTCTTTAAAATATTGCAAAAATTTCTTTTGAGTCCTTCTTCTCCCCTGACCTCATTCCTACCAAATTTATTAACTAGGAGAAAGATACAAAAGATGATACCAAAGTGCAAAAATTTACATTGTGTCCATAAATTAAATGTAAAAAGCATCAAAAACACAAATAGAATACATATGAAAAGAACTTCCATCATGTACTGTGAGGGGGCTCCAGTTCATATCCATAATTAAAAATGTTTGGGGATCTAGGGGTCCAATAAACATACATCTCTAAGTGGTCAATATGACCCTCAATATGATCTATCAACTTATTAGTCCATATTTGGCTCATAATAAGTGAAGGCATCTTGTTGATAATTTCTTGATTATTATGTTTTATGTTAACAATGAATGTTATCACCTCATTCTATTCATCATGTCTCTATTTCCCTATCTCCTCGAATAGTTTGGTAATAGCCTACAATTTCCTATAAAAAAATTCTAAATATGGTGGTGCTTCCACATGGCTAGTTGAGGAAACATGTTCATCAGCCAATTCACCCTCACAAATAACCTCAACGCCCCCATCACCTTCAACTTCTCCCACCCACTTGTCATGGTCAACCAAGACTTCGTGAGGTCGTCCAACTCACCTGACATGGCCCCTTCATCTAAGAATTCCACTATATAATCCATACCACATAGACCAATTTAATTCAACCACCCAAATTTTGTAGCTTGGTAATGGAGTCCCACTTCAAAACTCAACAAGATAAAAATGGTAAAAAATTACATATTGTTAAGCCAATATTACTAAACAAGAAACCCCATGATTACAAGATTTCCTCTTGAATAGGGTACCCCAAGAAACCAAGGATAGAGATAGTGAGCTTGAGACCTCAAAATACCAATCTCATCCCCAAGGAAATATAGATATAGAGACAAACAACAAATACCACTAAAGATGACAGAGACCATGAAATATTCTTGATATCATAAACATGAGGAAACCCAGAAAGAATAGACAGCCGCCTCATCCAAAATTCCATTTACAAAGGAACTCCTAGGGCCTAGAGGTAGAGAGATATTTATTACTAGACAAGGAAGATAATAAAGCCATCCCATTTTAACTCCTGCAGCAAGAAAATTTAGTAGTGCTCTTGTCCTCACCACTTCTCACGATCCAAATGATAGCTCACCGCCCTTCAGCTCACTGAGGTGCCAAACTGTGTAAGTTAGCACACCATAGCGACCAAATCACAAGCCCCTCTAGCTTACATTATTATTTCACTCTAAAGGAACTACTTGAATGAGAATACATAGGTTGGGGTCTATGCATATTCAACATTCCCCTACCACCTTCCCAAACTCCCATAACTAGAAAAATTGGCTTTTGTAGAAAACCTATCGTTTAGGTAATAATATCATTCACATGTCTCTATAAGCTTTTGGTTATCATATGCCACTTGTCTATGGCTCCTCTCCCCATTTATCCCCCATGTTTTCCCATTTTGATCGAGGTAAAATTTAACCTTCATGTTATCTTAGTTTTATAATATATATAAATAATAAGTATTTATATATATATATATATATCATGTGTCAACTACCAACTAAATGAAAAAACAATTGGATATCTCTTTCATTTTGACTTACGAACAACTAAAATGTCTTAATCATAATTTACTTTTTCATTTACCTATATATAGATAGTTGAAATTGGAATATTTATCTATACTACTACAACATAGACACACAGACACACACATTCATGCCATATTTCAACTCCAAGATAAATAAGGAAAAAATTACACATCTCCTTCATTTTGAGATAGACACCGTTAATAGTTTTGATCATTAGTTATACTTTTTTCAATTCTTTTATGTATTAAATACAAAGTTGTCAATATTCCCTTTTTTTAATGTATTTTAATTCTAAGTCATATGAAATACTAAAGGAATTATACATCTCCATGATGTCATTGAATTAGAAAACACAAATTAATTAAATGAGAAATATCCTTCGCTTTATTTATTTATTTTTACAATAAATTTCTTCTTGCCATCAATAATTTCTAAATGTTTGATATGAAATTTTATTATGTATTAAATAAATTTAACATGTCCATGATATTATTGAGTGGAAAATAATTTTGAATAGAGGAAAAAATATATTACATTTAATTTTTTTATCTTTATAAATGTTAATTTGATATAAAATTCCCCCAATTTGCGTGGCAATTGATGGTTTTCCTTAATGCATTTACCATCACCATGCACTCACATAAACAATGGCTCTCATCCACGTTTAATATGCCCACTCAGTCAGCTAATCCATCGATTTTCATGATGCCTAATCCACTACTCCATATCCTCTGTGTGACCTCCTTGTACTTAACACTAATGCCTCATTAACCTACCTGGCAATGGAAAGAAATTCTTTTGTCTAAATATTTCATGGCTCTTTTGTCACCCAAATTTCTCATGCTTCGTCACTCACCTTGTCATACTCTTATTTCCTTCCTAAAGAAAAGCTACCATTCCCTCAGTGATTCTAAATTCCTCATCCTCATTCTCCCACCTGCTACTATGGTTTAGGAGAGTAGATGTGTAACTAATGGCGCTGATGGACGTGGTAGTGAGTGTCATCCCCATGGTGTACAATTTGAGAAAATCTCTAATCTCTTCATCCCAAATATTCATGAAGGTATACCACATAATGTATCCTCCATGGAAGATGACTAATTAAGGTGCCTAGGTGATGGGCATTGGGCCTCAAAAGTTTACTAGTGAGACAATATGGAACCAACAACAAGCCAAATAAGCTTCCATAAGGAAGGATGTTAATTCTAATGAATTAGTAGTCTCCACGAATCTCTACGAGACCTTATCAACTACTTCAACATGTCCTTCTCTCCTATCACACTCCCTTATTCTCAAAATAGCTCCCAAGAATCTCACCTACTTCCCCTAGTACCTTCCCCTTCAATCACGATTGACGATATGAAACTAAAATGTTGAGTGAGTGGAGGAGCTAATAAGGCACAAGCATAGCAATTGTTGCATTCTTATGGTTGTCTTATCATTGAGGATGAACCAGAAGATGCACTAGGACACTTGTGGCCCAACAACACACTTATGGCTCAACAACCTCCAAAGGAAAGATTTTTTTTTGAAATGACTTTTTGAATGGATTGTATGCTTAGCACTCAACAAAATTTTCACAGGATTTTCCTGTATTAAGATAATTAGTTACGTATGCTACTAAATTTTGATTTGTCCAGGAATAGATATTTCTTTGATCCTAACTTTCAAGCAATGACCTATTTGGTTCCCCATGCTGGGAATATGGTTCTAAACATGATGGTTCGACCTGGTTGTGTAAATTTTGTACAACATTTTTGCTAATGTGAAGTTCCTGACAAGCTTACAAAAAATATATGTAAAATTATTTATTTAAGGTTCATAATAAACTATTTTATATATTATCAACATCATAATATTTCTTTCACTCTATCTTTG
Organism: Pinus taeda; assembly: GCA_000404065.3. NCBI lineage: Eukaryota > Viridiplantae > Streptophyta > Pinopsida > Pinales > Pinaceae > Pinus > Pinus taeda. The sequence continues at coordinate 29,433 of APFE030633977.1, read as the reverse complement.
TTGGAATATGTATAGATTTGATATTGAAATATATTTTTTGGTATGAATATTCAAATATTTTATCCAATTTTGGTACTGAAATAATTCTAAATAAATGAATTAAACATCTTCCCAATATTGAAAAGGAAAAAGGAAACAATATTTTTTTAATTATTTTATATCTCTCAAATCAAAATAAAATTTTGTTAGATATTATGGACATTAAAATATTTTGTTTATTTACTTATTATTTAATATGAATATTAATTTAAATGTCATCTCAATTTCATGTTAGCTAGTTAAAGAATTACACATTTTCGTTGTACTAAAGAACTAAAAGGGAATTCAATTTTTTTATTATTGTTATTAATTTGATTCTTTTTTAATGTAAATATTTTTATTATATTTCAATCTAATGTTGAGTCACAAGAAATATCAATAATGTAAAGCACTTATTACAGAAAAATAAAATTTATTTGGTAGGTTATGTAAGGAATATACTCAAGCTTATCGTGATAAATTTGTATTGAGGTAATAAATAACTATGTATATGGGAATATATTATCCATTCACACGTTCAAAATAAATTGTAATTGGATGAATACATGTTTTGGTATTCTTTAAGCATTTTTAAAATCAATTTTGCTTGAAATATAATAGATATTTTATAGAATATAAAGGTTTTAATTCATTTATATGTTAAAAGATTAATTTTAAAATACAAGAAATGTCAATCTTAAAAATATATGATATAAATTAAAAGGAAACAACCAAAAAATTTGTAATATAAATTAAATATTTTCATATATTTATAACTAAGATAAACATACACTATAAAAATGATTATTATTAAAACAATTATATTAAAGGATTATTAAAATAATTTATTTAAAGATTTTTTAAACAGTCATAAAACTTATGATATTTTAGTTGTTAAACTAAGATTAGGGATAGCCATCACAGATTGCTATCTCTTATTACTACTATCTCTTAATTCAAATTTACTCATCATTATTCATGAAAAGACGCATCACCTGTAATTACATTGATGGTGGTTAGTAAGGTTTCATACTTTCTTTATAATTATCATAAAAATATTTTTTTATTGTTTCTAATATTTCTTTAAATATTACATCTTAAATTTTAATTATTTTCCTATATGATTAGGTAACAAAAAGTATTTTATGTGACATAAAAAACACTAAAATTAATTTTATGTTATAAATATTTTTTTATTATGATTTTTGTGTATAAAACTAACTAAATATAAGTAAATTTAAACTCATAAAACTATAAATAAAAATTTACTATTCAACATTAAATATATATTTCATTTATCATTTTAAGATAAAAAAAAGCATATCAAAATTTTGATTTTGTTAAAAAAAATAATTGAAATGTAAAAAAAAAAAAATATCATGCTATTAATATAAGATATTTATGCATATTTTTAAATTTTACCATAGCTAAGATGTAAAATTGGAATGCAATGCTTTCATTTCCCTATTTTTATGAATATACCATCATTATGTCCATTGAAGATAAAATGTTATCATAAAATTATGTAAACATTTTCGTTCAACTTGTTGACAATTGTGTATGAAATACAAACAAAATTACCATCTATTTTTCTCTTACTTTAAATTAAAAACATTTTCCTAATATATAATGTTTTAATATATTTTTATGTTTTCTGATCTTTTGTTTTAGCATTTCATGCATTTTTTAAAATCTATTTTAATTTATAAATTATTATTTTTGAAATATATTTTAATTTTTAAATTCTTACTTTTACTTATAGTGTTTTAAAAATCTTACCAAAACATATTAATAATAATAATTAAAAAACAAATAACTCCAAAAATAATGGAAATTCAAATGTGTAAGAAATTAACTCGTTACCTAATTTTATTCACTTAGAAAACAACATGAACACAAATAGTAAGTTCCTTTTGAAATAATTAACCACCACATCAATTAGGTTATTAGGAAAAATGAGTGAGATGAAAAAGATTTTCCGTTAGAAGAAGTGGGAATGGGGAACTCCCTAAAATATAAATAATTATGATGGATGACTTCGCTGGAAATGCCTAAAAAATCGGAATGAAAGCCTAGAGTTAGGAAATTGGAGTGAAAGTCGTGCCCTAATGTATATTCCAAAGTAGGAGTGAAAGCGAGTGTTATGAAATGGGAGTGAAAGCTGTGCCCTAATGTATATTTGTTGATCTCAAACAAGCCAAAGAAAATATGGAGTGAAAGTCGTGCCCTAATGTATATTCCAAAGTCGGAGTGAAAGCCGAGTGTTATGAAATGGGAGTGAAAGCTGTGCCCTAATGTATATTTGTTGATCTCAAACAAGCCAAAGAAAATGGATGAGGTACAGTGAAGGGTATCTTTTTTTCTTTTTTATTTTAAAAGAAGTATATCTTTTTTTTATGTGAAAGGATGTATATTTGTTGATCTAAAAAAATCCAAAGAAAATGGATGAGTTACAGAGAATCAGGTATCTCTTTTTCTTTTTTATTTTAAAAGAAAGTATATCTTTTTCTATTTTTATGTTAAAGAAAAAAGATCTGGAAGTATCTATAAATTCCAAATCTTCACCCTCTTTCATCCTCATGCTCTATTTACTGTTAGTTTGTGATATGTTTTCTGGAAAGTGCCTCCATTTGGATGTTTGTTTTGTGTGTCTTTATGGAGAGTATGCTGTTCCAAATCAGACACTCGGGTAAAATTTAATGTCTAAAATCTGTATGTTGATAGAAGAGGACGAAAATCGGTAAAATTTAATGTCTAAAATTTGTTTGTTGACAGAAGAGGATGAAAATCTTTTTGGGTCTCTAGTATGTTGATGAGCACAATGGATTTGGCATGTTCCAGAAGATCCTTTGCTACATCCACTTGACTGAGATGAATGCAATTTCTTGATTCAGTTATTCATTTAGATATACTCTCTGCCCTTTGTATATCTCTAAGTAAATTCATTTATGATTTGATGCACAGGACCCGCCAAGGGTAGAGTTGTTCGGTCTTGTCACTGCTGCAGCGCAAACCCTTGTTGTGCTATTCTCTTTGACTACTCCAAATTGGTTTCAGGTACTCAGTTTATTTCCTCTGTTTTTATTTAAATTTAATGTAATTTGTTGTTAATGTAAATTTGTTGTTCTCATAAAATTTCTATTTCATTTTCTTTAATTAGTTTAACCTCCTTAGCCTTAGTTTAGTCTCTTCAAACTGGGGTCCCGTACTTAGTCTCTTCAAACTGGGCTCCCGTACTTGTTGATTTTAATAATTAGTTTATCATGTGGATTTTGATAATTAGTTTATCATGTTCGATTTAGGATTCATTTCTTTATTGGTTTTCAAATTTGTGTCAGTTGCAACAAAAATCACTTGTAATATTTTGAGAGTCTCCCCTTAGGTTAGGCTTCTAGACCAAGTATAAACTCATTTTTTCATATTAGTGTAAAATTCATAGAGTTCTTGATACGAATTTCAACCAGCCAACCTAGGATCGGAATCTGAAGCTCGAGATCAGGAGACTGCTTATTTTTTATGAAGCACAAGAGCTATTCAATTACTTGAATACTATCCATCCTTCATTGCCATTTTCGATTGATTTCAAGGAAACTGCACTAGCTGTATGGTGGCCCAGTATGTAAAACATAGGCAATGTTTGGAACTCATCTCATCTTCGGAGGAGATAATCTTCCATCTTCTTTTAATTTAGCCAAACCCACACGAGATCGAATCCTTCCTCAGTTGTGCAAGCAAGATCGGAAAAAATGGTTGGAACGTTTAACCGATTTCATGTTGGCCGGCTATTCGATCTCAGCATCTCATTATATGATCTGATTTGAGTAGGAAGACGTCATTGGAGTAGATGAATTTTCATGTTCAGCACAGAAATATATTTTCCCACCCTACACAACACCTATACTACTACATAATCAACATAAATCGTAGGGTTAAGATCTTAAAAATAATCAATTCTTTAATAACATATAATTGCATAGAAGTTGCTTATCGATGCCAAGATAGGCCTTGTTTTCTGCAACTATGGATAGCATTTATGGATGATTTGAAATGTTGAGTACTTGTTTATAATTATTTTTCTGGACACACTTATTGATACTTTAATGGTTCCATTACACTTATTGGAAAGTTTGAGCACTTAATCATCGATATTCGTCCGTCCTCGCTCTCAACTACAATTAGTCCTCACACCAGCCAATTAAATTTGCTTCTGAGAAATAAACACAGTTAAGAGTAAAAGCTAACTGACTACAATTAGTTGAAACAGAATTGAATTGCCTCTGTTTTGCTATAATCGTGATCAATTAGTTGAAACACAAAGAAGGTATTGAAATACACCTATACATCAGGAGCTAAGGGATTAACGGCATACTGTTGTTTTTGTAATCTTGTGTTTCATCCACCGTAACCTGATTTGGTCTAATGACGAGGAACATATTTGTAGTTCCGTTTGAGACCAGATATGCGAGATTGTAATATTATTATTATTGTAGAACATGCATGGTGGTGTTCACGGTAACGCTTATGACCAGCTGAGGTTTTCTAAAGTTTCGTTGTGTTTTGTGTTTGAATGTTACTTGTATTTATATTTAGGATTTCCAGATTGTTATTTATTTTATTTCTTAAAGATTTTATATAATTAATTTATTGATTTTAAATAGTACTAGAGATTTAGAATAAATATTGATTTTTGTGCGAGTTACATATTATTTATATAAAATTTACAATTTTTTATTAATTAAATTGTTGTTCTCATAATTACTAATTTATATGGCAATTTTTTTTACATATTATTTGTTACATTGTCATGTATATATTGATCTCAATTATCACGGTAAATAATGAATCAATAAGTATTATAAATAAAGAGAATGAAATGATATACAATTTTAATTTATTTTTTGTAGTTTTCTAAGGAGGAAAGGATGACTCAATAAGTATTCTAAATAAAGACAATGAAATCATATGCTATTTTAATTTTGTTTTTATGTTTTCTGCGGAGGAAGAGGAGGAAGTCGTGGTGAACGAGGAGGAGGAGGAGGTGGTGGTTGTGGTAGTCGAGGAGGAACCTCCCTCCTCCTCCTCTCCCTCCCTCCTCCTGCAAAGGAGGGGAAGGTGTCCATAGGTAATTGGGGTGGATGGAGACAGATCTAATGGAGGGAGATCAACTTGCATATCATAATCTTAATTTTGTGCCTGAGGTTGGGAATTCAGCTCATTTTCTTGTTGAGATATTCTTGTGATTTCTTCATATCATCTTCCTCTTACCTCCATTTATCTCCCTTGACTTTCCTCTTTTGATATTCTTTGATTCTTCTCTTCTATCTCTCTTCATCTTATTGTTTTCTTTTCAGCTCTTCTTCTTGCCTTCGCTTTCTCTTTCACTCCCCTTCTTCTTGCATTTTCCTGATTTCTTCTTCCTCTTATTTGTTTCTCTATTCTGCCCTCTTGTGCCCTTGATTCTTCCTCTTCCTTCATTAATCATTCTTCTTCTTCTTTCTTCCTCTTCTTTTCCTCTTCCTGTTGTCACTGCTAGAGATCATTAGGCTACTGGTCTCGTATCTTCTGTGACTACCTCATATCTTCTTCCCCTTTCCTCCTCAACTCTTACTTCTTCCTAGCAAGGGTTGTGTTTATTTCTTTGACGGTTTTATTATCTTCATCTTCCTCTTTCTCCTCCAAAGGGCCTTCTCGTTCATTTCCCTTATGCTTTTCTTGTTTTCCACTTGTCTTTTGCTCATATTTCTTCCTTTCTATAAGGGTTGTACTAGATTGTAGGCTTATGCTTTCTTATGACTACTTGGCCTGATCATCCTCATTTTCCTATTACTTGCTTGGCCCTATTTCCTTGTCATTATTATACTGGTTCTTGACCTTGTATTCATGGAAATGTTTTCTTTGAATGTATGACCAGTTGAGGCCTGCTTTCTTGCAGTGTGCTACCATAATCCCCTTAGGTTCATACCTATGGTGACTCAGTTCTACAAAGTAGAATCCCCTCATCTCCTTAGATTCTATTTCTACTTCTTTAAAATTCGTAATGGTATAGGCCCAAATAGTCAAAGGGAAGGTGGGCAAAGGATTTTTCTTACCTTTGTGTAGTGTCTTAGACAAACCTATGGTCATCTGGTATCAAACTTATTGTAGTATAAACTTATGTGTCACAAATATGGGGACAACGTGAGGAGGATTGTATGAGCCAAATACTTTGATAAAGGTTCTCTCCTAGATAGGAAAATAATCTACCACTCCGATGATTATTTCTCTATACCTCTTGGACATACATGGGGCCTCTTCTCCAAAGAGTAATTGGTACAAAGGAGTGATGAATGATTCAGAGATGGATTCATGCATACCTTTATAGTTTGGGTCCCAAAAGATTTTGTAATGAAAATGCACAATGTTTGACACCTCGTGGGTCTAGTTGTAGCTTCGTTCATCAAAATGGCACCTTGCACACACTAGTTTTAAAAGATATAATGCCATATAGAATTTTGATGGTTGGTCCCTCTTTGGAATCATTGCTACTTGTATGTTGGTCTTCATAGATGAAGCTAGAATGCTCATCAAGTTAAAAATAGTGGCCATAGTGGCAACAATGTACATAATATGAATCCAAATCCCAAGAAAGGTACCAAAATCTGCCATATTACTGGTTCATCATCGTTGGCATGAATTAGTAGATCTTCCTCAGTAAAGCTGATTAGCCTTATCCCAAAACATAGATGGTTATTTCCACCATGATTTCAGGATGTCCTTAGTTTCCACTGGGAAATATGACATCCACCTAGTATTAAAGGTATCCTCCTTCTTTCATAACATATAGTAGGAAACAATATCTATAGAATGAATGGAAGCAAAGGCTTAGCTTGTGTGGCTCCTCATTACCCATCACCCTGTATTGGTGTTCTGCAATATCCAATGAATGGTCACTACACATGGGAAGATACAAATATTTGTGGCCACTTTGTGAATATAGGACCTCTTGATATTAACATATACCTTGAAATCCTCCTAGTCCCATGGAACACCTTTCTTAGATAACTCTAAATATATATGAAACCAAGAGAGTTTAGTGGTATTATTGATTTGAGATGTCGTGTCCTGGTAAATTTGTAGCGGTGGTCCTTCTGGAACTTCTTGGGCACTAGTCTGGACACTTTTGTAGGAGGACTTGACCACTAGAGGCACCATTTCTCCAGAGAAAGATGATATTGATATAAAATTGAGAACAACATTGAGGTAAACATCACCTAGAATTTGAAATGATTAATCCTAATATTAGAGTGATGACATAAATAATATTAAGCAAAAGAGAGACTATAAATTCATCTTCAAAACGCACAGAATAAGATGAGTAGATTTGGGCCTAGGTTTATTTTATAAAAAAGGTTACTAGGTCACACAACATAGGAAGTTGCAAATACTTGACAAATAAACCATCGACTTGGCGATTGGAGGTTACTATGTCGTAGGATTTGTCCTATTGTGATTTTTTGGGACACTACCTGGTTCTCTTGACATTTGCGTAGAAAATCCATGGTTTGAAATGAGAAATTTGATCTCACTAGACCGTGGAAATTAGAAGTGCCTAAGGGAAGGGGAGATGAACTTTAGGTTTGGCTTAGTGCCGAGGAGATGGGGTGCTAAATGAAAGTATACGCAGAATGATCTTCGAAAGGATTGTGTACATCACATTTCATAATGTGATAGGTTAGAAGCTACTTGGGTCTCCTGCTCGTGCTCATTTAGGAGAAAGAGTGAGGAATGTGGCATTTAAAGTAAGGGGGAATATAGAATATTCTTTGTGATTCCTCTACCAAAGATAATATCTCCTCACCTAAGTATTCCCAACTTGTTTGGAAAACATATGAGGTGAAGCCATCTAGTCTAGGGACCTTATTTTTTGGGAGGCTCATCAGTGCTTAATCCTCAACATCCTACAAAGTAATTTCCTTCAGTAAAGGCGTGTTTTGATCTTCAATGACCAATCTTATAATTTGGGTGATTATTTTTTCCATGGCCTGTAATCTATTAGGGTTAGGTTCTTTAAGGATATTGTTGTAGAATGAAGTAATTTCTTTTTCAATATCTCTATGATAAGAGAGATGATATCCATTCTAGCTGGTATGTGAGAAGATACAATTATGATACCTATGTTTCAACATTGGTTTGTGGAAAAACTGAGTGTTCTTGTCCCCTTCCTTGAGCCATGAGATCCTAGATTTTTTCCTCCATACAGTCTCCTCTTGCTTCTGCCTTTCCTCTAGTTTTTTAAGAACCCCCCATCCTTCTTTGAAAAACATTTAGACCACCCTTCAAGTGTCATTTATTGTTGAATGCATTCCCTTTCAGTTTCCATATTTTATATTTTCTCGAAGATGTTTGAAAGTTATTCATGATTCAAATTTTTAATTAAACCTTTTAGAGTTTTTAACTAATGTTGAAAGGTGAAGATGGGGGATAGGCTTGAATTATCGAAATCCCACCACTACTGCTTGGCTTTCTCTAGGAAGGATGAATCTATTAATAAAAAACTCTCAATTATGAATGGTGAGTTTTAAGCAACTTCTTTGAGGTCTAATTCTAGCACTATATGTGAGTGGTCTAGTCAGGTTTCTGTAGCTTCTTTGAGGTCCAATTCTAACACTATTGACGAGTGGTCCGTGTGAGCACTCGTAATGATGGAAGATTCGAAGAGGAGGTATTTTTCCCATAATGATTATGAGATAAGAAATATGTATAGTTTATCTCGCGCCTACCTCCTCTGTTGTTATCCAAGTATAGATTCCATTTACCATTTCTATCTCAGCTAACGCCATGTGCCTAATTTCATATTTGAAGGATTGTGTGAGGTAATCATATTGAAGTCCCCTCCAACAATGAATTTCTTTTTCAAATGCAGTTGTTGAAGCTAAATGAGGTTGTTGAGAAAATAAATTTTATCCCCAGCATGTGTGCCCCATATATTTCCATTAAGAAACCCATATTCTTTGATATGATTGGTTGAAATTTTCGAGAGAGGATGAGACAAGATCGTGGGGGCTACTATAAATCATGAAAAATTACTTCAATGGGGTTTAATAGGATTGATAGACTATTGTTCCTTGAGCATCAAGAGAGATTGACTCATGCCTTTCCTACCATTACTCCACTAGAGTCTCCATGGTGGCTCAAACAACCTTTACTTTGTGCAAGATGATAATGATAAGTTTTTCGTTATTAATTTTGTCTCTAAGTAGTCTCTATTTTATGTTGTTATTGAGACCACTTATGTTCCACAAAATTACTTTCATTGAGAAGGAGGTATGCGGAAAAACACCTTTGAAAGAGAACTAATATTATGTGAATTGGCGAGAAGATTCTGTGTTTGTTGTATTATCTCTTGTGCACTTTTCCTCCCACCTCATTTGTTTGCTTTTACTAGTTTGAGGGGGTCCCTCGAATCCAAAGAATGAGAACAATGATGAGGATTTGTGAGTCAAAGCTCTCCCCAAAAGTTTGATTTGAATCCTAAGATATGATTGTTTGAGAAGAGCCATTTGGACCTTGAAAATTGAACTCCGTCCTTGGCATTGCAACTACTCTAGTATCTCGGAGAGGGTTTTCTCCTCTATTTCCACTTCATCCAAGTCTTCTATGCTTAACGGAGAACTTTCCTCCATTTTCATTTCTTCCAAAATTGTCTTTGCATCATGCATTTCAGGCTCCATCGAGTGCGTTATCTCAGTTTTTCATTTTCTTTGTAGAAGTGCCTTGCATGGGCTCGAGTTGTGGTTGTAAGGATTTCTCTACTGACTTTTGATCCTATTGAAAGGGATTGTGTTGTGCTCAGAAAATAAGGGCCATTCTCAAATGCCCTTGAATGATCATCTAAATTAGTGAAGATCATCGTAAGAAAACTATTGACTCCAATATGTAAATCAACATGCACTTTTAGCTCCCATTTAGCATTGCTCCATGCTTCGATGTTTTGTTTCGGTGGCGAAGTATCAATAAATTTGACACATTAAAACGTGGCCTTGCATGAATTCTATGTGCTCCAATATTTTATTTGACTTGACCTCATACTTGGGATTTTGAAAGACTTTTGGACCACAACGACTTGATCCATTGTTGTGGCATATAGCACTCAAGATCCTTGCGGGGAGGATTGATGAGGTGTGGTTGCCGCCACCTTTTTCCTAAAATTATCATCTCGTGAGACTACATTGTGGTAGGAGGGGGGCCATGTTTTTCCTAGACTCAGCATCTCGTGAGACTACATTGTGGTAGGAGGGGGTCACAACCTCTCCCGTGGACTAGGAGACCATAAGTTGATGTGAATTAAGGTAAAAATGAAGTCCTAGCGAAAAATTAGAGTGGGTTATAGAAAAAAGTTTGAAGGTTGTAATGCATGTAAATCCTAAATCTAGCTCATCAAATTTAATCTTTGGAAGGAGGTGCTCCACCACCATATTAGTATTAACTGTCATTATTGATTTAATTAATTAATTAAGCCGCCTTCTTTTCTTTATATTGTATATAAAACATTAATTATAGCATTGTACCCAAAATACAAAATAATTAATTGTAATATTTATATAACATTATTTAATACATTTTATACAACATTACAACTATTTAAATAAAAAATATACCAGAAATATTTAAATAAATTAAAAAGGATTACAAATTTAAAAAAAGGAAAGCATAATTCTCCCATTATTACAAATATGAAAAATAAAAAACCTAATTCAATATATCATAAACATTATATAAAATAAAAAATAACAAACAAACACGTGGCATTCATGGTGAGGCATCCACGTGTGCCAGTGTGTTCAATGAGAAGGAAGTTTGTCAATCTGACTGAGCTACGACCTTGGGTGGTTCGTTGGTTCTTCCATATCTAATGCGCACCTAGAACTTTCGAGCCTTAATACAGCCTATATCGAGTCCCAAGTTTCATCAACGGAATGGCTGTATTGAGTCCCAAGTTTCATCAAGGGAACTAATTTGTCTTCTTGACAGGAAAGAAGTCAGGCAATTAGAAGGAATAGGTACCCTCCACTCGTCGTTAGATTTTTTGGAGCTAAGCAGTAACAGAAGGATGATTTGATATTTTGATATGCAGATGAATTGAAAGTAGAGTTGGAGGTGATCTTTCTTTTATTTTTTAGAGCTTTTAAATTTTAGAGACAAATAGGCTTTCCAGATAATACTAAGAGTTATTTGCAGAAATTGTTCCCAAAACATCTAGATTATTTTAAATCAGTGTGTAATGTGTTTCAAAAATTCCATTCATAAATTTGCATATAAGTACTTAAAATCCCTAAAAAAAATACTTAAAATTCAGAATAAAAATGGTGAAAAGTAAGTAACTTTATAGTAAAGACACGGTAAAGACATATAAATTAGTAGCCAATTTTTCTAACAACTTTGTTATCTAAATTCATGTACAGTGTTGCAGTTCATTGCTTATATTCAATTTTCAAGTTTGTAGAGCTCTAGGACAGGTTGATGCCGTAGGAAAGGTCCCCTGCCGAGCTCTATTCCCCAGGTAAGGTTGAATCCCAAGGCAAGGTTGAATCCCCATCCTCCCATCCCTCTGATCATCCCATTAGATCATCCCATGTTCTCTTGCTTATGAGACTTCTCGATTGATTCCAGGACAGCTCCTTCCCTGTGTGTGTGCCAGTCGTGGGGGTATGCCTGTGCACATGTACGTATGCCTATATGTGTCTGGACGGGTATGCGTGTATGTATGTGTGCGTGTTATCGTGCATGTGCGGAGATAGCGTGATCCCGCATAACAGTTTAGAAAGTTATTTCGAAACTTCAGTGTGTTGGCCTTCTTCTGATATCTAAAAAAATATAATGCTTTTACACTACCTTGATATCCAAAAAAAAATAATGCTCTTACACTAGTTTGTATTGAGTATTGTATCAAAAAATTACAAGTGTTTTTAAAACTAGTGGAAAACCCAATTCTAGTACAACTTGAAGTGCCATAAAAAAAATTATTTGCCAGTTTGTTTATTTATGTTAAAATTGAATATTTTATATCAAAATATTATTTTACAGTTTGTTTAGTTTGTTTACTTATTTATGTTTAAATTGAATATTTTTCAAAGTTAGTTAGTTTATTTATTTTTAAGTTGAATAGTTTTCACAGTTAGTTTGTTAATTTATTTATGTTTAATTTGAATATTTTTGATACTTAGTTTATTTATATTTAAATTAAATATTTTACTATCTATGTTTAAATTGAATATTTTTAGTAATTAATTAGTTTATTTATGTTTAAATTAAATATTTTATCTCAATTTTTTCTTTTTTCATTGTTTTATGTAATTTATAATTTATGCACCAGAACCATTTACCCTCATTTACCCACAAAAACACTCACAAAAGAGAAAAAAAACAGTGTTTTCCATCATTCTGAGTTTCCATAGTATTTAGAATAACCATGGGTGTATGAAAGATATGTGGAAGGAAGACCGGAATTTTTAGTACCATTGGTTAGTAAAGACAACTTAATGGTTGTGAATGATAATCTTCCAAGTCGTACTTCGAATGGGATTGTATTCATGACCCTCTCACGCAAAAGGGTTTTGATAATTTCACACAGGTGGTGGTGGCGCTTTAATCTTAATTTTCAAAGCTAAAATCAATGTTTTATATCAAATGATAATTAAAAAAATCATTTAATTTTATTGCCACCAAAATGTTTTATTACTATTTATTATATTAATAGGGTGCGTATTCTAGAATACGGTTTATTGAATCTCGAAAATCTACTAACTTGGGATTTTGCAGTAAGGGGATTGTACTAGATGATCAAACATTGGTAGAAGCTGATCTTGTGTTGTTCGATACTGGTTGTGATAGCGAAAAAAACTGAAGAGCCTACTTCAATTTTTTTTTTTTTTTATCCACTGAGAAAACTTAAGAGCCTATTTCAAAATATTTTTGCAGACGCCCTTGAAAAAGCAACCGCGCTCACTTCCTCTATACAGGTTAGTTGTTCACTACAGCTCGGGTCTCTTTACTTGAAGTTTTCCCGTTTATTGTTATTGTGAATTCAATTGCTTCAATTGAGGTGAAAAGGCTGATGAAGTTCTGACCCCTAACAACCAAGTCACCTTTCTACGGAGAATAAACAGCGGGCTCATCCATCCATGCATTCATCATATGGCAATTCTTGGCTGTCCAGAATGTTTATCAAATCTGTATTTACACACTCATTCCAAACCTTGGAACACCTCAGTGATCGAATGAGGCTCAAGAATCAATCATGGTACCTGGGCATGAACATACAACATCAAATCTATGCAATATTTTTCTTAATTTAAATGTGAAAATAGGGTAGTTTTCATAATTTCAAAACCAAATCGAGTTTCAATTTAGTAGTCACTAACTATAGTTGTATATTAAATTTATAATCATGTTACAGAGAATCGGGAGAACCTCCTATTATAATAACTTTATATATACATCATGGTAGGTAGCCATGGAGGGTGAAAGCTACTGGAATTAATTATTTTTTAATGGAGGACTCTTGTTATACCCATTTTGCATATGTTTATGTTGACCATATTGTGTTTGTTTGAGTCATGAGACATCTGGAGTCAAATACATCAAACAAAATGTTTGATGTTCTCCCAATTTTATCTCTTTATTTTAATTTTCATTTTTTAGTAATCTTGGGGAGGCCATTCTTGATCTATGTGATTTCCTCTGTGTTTGTTTGAGTCATGAGACAGCTTGAGTCAAATACGTCAAACTCATGTTCTCCCACTTTTTATATTTTGATTTCCATTTTTCGTAATTTTGGGGAGGGCATTCTTAATCTATGTGATTTCCTCCCAAAATTCGGCCTACATAAAATTAAAAAAATGATCACTATCTTATCTCTAATATGCACAGTGTTCCAATTTAGATTTTAAAACCCCTAAACATGATAACATGTTTTGGGTGACTATCTCAAACCATATAGATTTATAGGAATTACTTATATTTTTCAACATAGATATAAAATTGTGTCAAATATATCTCCTCCTTTAAGTCACCATAATCCAATGATGTCTCACATTTCCCCATCCTATTTCTAAATCAAAAGTTGTTCCTACACATAATAAGAAGTTGATAGATGTTATGTTGCAAGAATTATTTATGTTTCTTAACATAGATATACAAGCCATCTTTAGGAGGCCATTATAGTCTATTGGATGTCCTCACAAAATGTCCCCTACATAAAATTTAAGAAATAAAAAAAAATTGATAACAAGAAAATGACCACCTTCTTGCCTCTAATATGCACTTAAAACCCTTAAACTTGAGAAAAAATAATAGAGCACAATCTTATTTCTAAAAGGAAAATGACCACTATCTTGTCTCTAATGCACTTAAAACCCTTAAATTTGAGACAAAATAATCCAGATTTTGATAACAAGTTTTGGGTGACTATTTGAGACCATATAGAGTTACATATGACCATTATCTTGTCTCTAATATGCACTTAAAATTTTTCAACTTGAGACAAAATTAATCAAGGTTTTGATAGCATGTTTTGGGTGACTATTTGAGACCATATAGAATTGCAAGAATTAGATATGTTTTTAGTGACTATTTGAGACCATATAGAGTTGCATATAACCACTATCTTGTCTCTAATATGTACTTAAAACCCTTAAATTTGAGACAAACTAATCTAGTTTTTTATAGCATGTTTTGGGTGACTGTTTGAGGCTATATATATTGCAAGAATTCAAAATATTCTTTGACAACCCATGTCACCTTTTACTTTTCAAAAATGCTATTGAATTTATCTTTTCATTGAAAACCCATTTTCATTTCATGTGTTTATCCATTAGGCAACCATACTTTGGTACCATTCTTAATAAAAAGAAGAAGCCATCTTGAGGAGGTCATTTTTAATGAGTAATATTGGCGAGACAATTATTAGTCTATGTTAGTCTATCTTAGTCTATATAATGTCCTCATAAAATGTCCCCTACATTAAAAAATAAAAAATTGCTAAAATAAAATGACCATTATCACATTTCTAAAAATGATAAAAAGAAAATGACCATTATCTTATCAAAAATAAAATGACCATTATATTATCTCTAATATGCACTTAAAACCCTAAAACTCTAGACAAAATAATCTAGCTTATGATAGCATGTTTTGGGTGACTATTTGAGACCATATAGAGTTGTAAGAATTACTTATCTTTTTAGACATAGATACAAAATTTTGTCAAATATATATCCTCCTCTAAGTCACCATACTTAAACGAAATCATGTCTTCACATCCCCTTATCTTATTTCTAAATCAAAAGTTGTTCCTACATATAATATCAAAAGTTTTTCATACATATAATATCCATGAACTTGATATCTAAGAACTTGATAGATGTTATTTTAGTAGCCACTCAAGTGTGTTTTGACAACTTAAAAATATTCTTTCAAAACCAATATTACTTTTCAAAGATGCTATTGAATTTATCTTTTCCTTAACACCCATGTGCATTCAACTCAAATATGAATATGTTTCGACAATTTCAAAATATTCTTTCACAACTAATACCACCTTGTACTTTTAAAAAAAAATGATAAAGAATTTATCTTTTCCTTTTACACACATTTCCATTTGGATCCATGTGTTCATCCATTAAGAAACCATACTTTGATATCATTTTTAGTAAAAAATGAACTCATATCCTTATACACCCATTTCCATTTGGATCCATGTATTCATCCATTAAGAAACCATACTTTGATATCATTTTTAGTAAAAAATGAATCCATATCCCTATACACCCATTTCCGTTTGGATCCATGTGTTCATCATATCATTTTTAGTAAAAAATGAAGCCATATTCTTATACAAGCCCAATTCTAGCACTCCTTCGATTTTTATATTCTTTTATAGCTATAGGCTCATTTTTGTAAGTAAACAAATGAAATATACAATTGAAATTGGATAAACTATAATTGCATATATCTAGTGCCTTTTTTTACTAAGTTCACCTTCTCCAAGGCTAAGGTGGAGTTCCAATTTCCTATTCTAAAATTCTTTATACCTCCTCATCACTATAATCATAAAACTTTGGTTCATTATCTCTTTCAATTTTTCTAATATTTGGTGTGGTTGCTAAAGAACTAAATAAACAACTAGCTTCTTCTCACCCTCTTCTAGTGAAGACTTTAGTTTTCTTAAAACAATATTCTTATACTTAAAATTCTCATCTACATGATCATAAAGCCTGTATGCTTTTACACCAACAACATAATTAATGAAGATACATTTCACTACCTTATTATCCAACTTCAAAAATTCATCCTTAGGCACGTGATCATAAACCTTGCAACTAAAATGTGAATATGCTAAATCAATCGCTTTTTCTTAATGAATAATACGACTTTGTTTTAGTTAAGATCCTAATAGGGGTCATTTTCTAAATAATTAGTGTAAAAAAACTACTTAGGTAACATACAATAGAATTGGATTTTATCTAGAATTTCTACTCTAGCCTGGATCCTCTAGGCATACTCTAAAACTCCCCATCAAAGTCTTATTCATGTGTTGTAAGTGGCATATAGAGTTGTCTTATGATTTTATGCATATTTGTACTTACACAACATTTCAGAATCTACAAAAGCAAAAACTCACTATGTTTATTAGTCTTCAATGCCTTGATATTCCTATCAATTTAATTTCTGAAGATGACCTTAACAATATCAACCAAATGAATATCGTTGATTTAATTATGATAGATATATACATGTTAATCTATAATAGTCATCAATCCATAATACATAGTATAAATATTAAATTAATCAACACTAACAAGATGAAATTCATAAAACTTGAACTATATCTAGCCTATAAATATAAAATATATGATAAATGCACTAAAATTTTACATAGATATGTTTTCATCTAGCCACAACACATGTAGGTAACCACTAGGAGAACCAAATTTCTCCTATTGTTTTGGTCGTATGTTTCCATCTATCCACCTATGTAGGCGATGACTAGGAGAAAAATATTCTCCTCTTGTTTTAGCTTGACAAATTGTAGGTTTCTACAAATATAGCTCTAATGCCATGTAGATTTTTACTTGTAGATTCAATAGCTTATGTGATATGCTAAAAAACAAGACAAGAATCTACTCTAGTCTTCTATGGAAACCAAAATTGATCAATGAAAACAATAAGCAGAAAAAGAAGAATTTCAATCGCACATAACGCATATTTTCCTTGGTAAAGAAACTACTCTAAAACTTGAATATCTATATTGAATTAACCAGAATATTTAAAAAGAAAATACAATTCTTTCTCAACCTGAACAATTACTGCAAGAGTACAATCTATCTCTCTCCTTCACAAGTAAGCTCAAGCGAACACTTAGCAAATTCTTTTGTCTACCAAGCCCCTACATCCTTGTGAAATTCCGAGATAATTAGCCCATATTTAATTGGGAAATTCTCCTCTTATCACTGTGCAATCCAACCATAGGCCCTCAACTGATTGCATGCACCATCTGTACAACTAGGAAAATTACACAATGGATAGTACACTATCCTTGAACTCTCATACAACTCAGTCTTCCTCTGAACTGACATGGATGAGTTATTTATTAGTGAATCTTGAGTTAATTAGTGTGACTGAATTTGTTTTTATGTCTTTGCAAATTAATTCTTGTTATGTAGATCAACATCTTGTTGGTTATATAGGTCATGGTTTATGATTATATAGGCTTTTTATGTTCAGATTTAGTTGATATATTAGTAACAAGGGAGATATCTATAAAAAGGCCATCAAGCACCTCTGATCTCACCTCTCCCTCAGTGAGATCGTGAGCTGGGACAAAGGTGACATTGCTACCAACAAAAACACTGTCTTTGCTTCACCATGCAAATAGTAGTGTTGGATTCTTAGTTGCCGAACTTGATATCAGTTTTGATTGAACGCTTAGGGTTATGATTGCTTAGTTGCATAGTTATTTCATCTGATTCCATTGCAATTAAACTTATGTTCCATTTCTCTGCTGTTATCTAGGTCAGAATAGACTAACGTAACTAGGTCTTTGATTTTCCAAGTGTTTGGTTGTCCAGTTCAAAAAAAAACTTGCAGAGCACCTATTATCCATCTTTATTTTCCCGTACTCCATCAACTCCACCTGCTTCACCCTCTACTTAGAACCTTGGCCTCCCATCTGTCACATTCGTTCACATTGCCCTGATTTTCATCCTTTTTGTGCAACATCATTCTACCTCTCCTCGAACAAATCCAACCATCCTCACCACTCCTCAACTCCATCGGCCAAGTCCTAAACTTCCATACACCCCTATCTCACCTGTATACCCATCCCTTCATCTTTTCTTCTCCATCCATCCTCCAAAATCCCATTTCTGAACATCCTGTAGAAAATTACAGACATCCTGTAGAAATTCCAGAACATCATGTAGAACCCCTGCAGACTTCCTGTAGAAGCTCTTGAAAGTGGTTTCTTGATAGCCAAAATTTGTGGAACTATTTGGAAGGGTTCAAGGGACCCCTTAGGCCCTCTTTGAACCTTCCCGACCCCTTGCAAGCATTCCTCTCACGGATCCACCTCTACACAGTCAAAAACAGTGAAAGCACGTGCATGATAATTCTGACGACTTATTCAAAAATACAAAAATAGGTTTTCTTCTGAAAGAAGTAGCTTAGACACATGTATTTTACCTTCCTATAAGTAATGACATCTTTTTCAGTAGCTTACATCCTCTTTTTCGCATCAGTAGGGCTAGCTGGTAAAATTAGTGTTTTCCAGGGTTCGTGTTTTCTTCCAACTTTTCAGTTTCTTCCTGCAAGTAGATTAGCTTCCTTTGAGTTAGCTTTCATCCATCAGTTAAAAAGCTTCTTCTTAGAGCTCATAGAAGTTGTCTTAAGCCCCTAGCGGACTTCTGCCAGCTGACGAAGTGACAACTGCGGTAAGAGTTAGTACTTGTGCATACAGCACTGTCGTTTCCAAGTTTGTTATGAACTACTGGGTTGATATAAAGTAAAGAAGGGAGTTCCAGGAGTTGCAACATTATTGCTGCAATACTGGAGCCCACCAGTAAGTATGATAGAACACCAACAATAATGATATTATAATCTCACATGTGTGGTCTCAAATGGAAATACAAATATCTTTCGGGTCATTGGACCAAATGAGGTTAAGGTGATTAAAATAAAAGATTACAGAGAGAACTGTTAGTCTGCCTTCAATACTTTGGCCGCTAAGATGTATGTCTAATGTATTGGTGTATCTCTAACGTATTGGTTCACTAATATGTATTTCAATACCTTTGTTCTATTTCACCTATTATAACAAAACAAAAGTTATGATTTTCAATATCAAAATTGAAAGAGCTATGAACATCAAAAATTAGTACCAAATTCCAATTCCTACATTATTTCTACATATTTATATTTAAAAATATTAAAGATACATTTTAATATTTAAAAATATAATTTAGAACATTAAATTTCTAGAACATTAAATTTTGGAAATATATAATTTTAGTGTCAAATTCCAATTCCGATAAAAAAAAGTTGAATCTATTTTCATATTAAAATACAGTTAAAAAAATGACACATCAAAGTGTATCACCCCAAAAAACTTTTCCAATTCGTCCTTTGACAAGAGGCCAAAGAGATGAATGTTTGCATGAATTTCTATGAAGTAAAGGTTGTAATCTCAGTTTTTGGATCATAATTATGTGGCTAGATGTATATATTATTGATGTCTTGGTAACCATAATACAAAAATTCAGTCGAGAGGATTGGGATGATATAGTAATTGAGAACTAATATTGATGACGAAGTGCTAAGAGTTTGCAACATGTGAACAAAAGTATAATATAACACGACAAGTAGTAATAAGTATTTCTCATAGTTACAGAAAAAGAATTATAAACAAGTGCTCAACATTTCAAATGTACAAACAAAATTATCCATAAATGACGTTATGCATAGTTACATGAAAAAATGATACACCCTACTTTAAAACAAGGCTCGAAGAAGATGCATAGTTTCAAATGTACAAACAGAATTATTCATAAATGATATCCATAGTTGCAGGAAAAAATTACAAACCCTACTTTAAAACAAGGCTCTAAAAAAAGCCATGATTTCAAATGCGCAAACAAAATTATACATAAACAATATGCATAGTTACAGAAAAAAATATGAACCCTACATTAAAACAATGCTAAAAAAGAGGCAGGGTTTTAAATTTGCAAACAAAATTATCCCTAAACGATATCCGTAGTTTCATATTTTTTTTATAAAAAACATGTTAGAACAAGTATTTTCCCAACAAAATTATCCCTAAACCCTATCCATAGTTGCAGAAGAAATCATGGCTTCAAATGTGCAAACAAAACTATCCATCAACGATATCCATAGTTGCCTAAATTTTTTATAACGAGGACATTAAAAAAAAGATCGAAGAAGAGGAGGCATGCATCAAGAATGCTAAGATAATTTGAATTTGTAAAGAATGTTAAGATAATTTGAATTGACAAAAATGGCCTCCTTACCTCCAACGTGATTTGAAGTAGAGTTATGAGGTGCTAGTTGCATTGAGCGTGGATCGAACACAGGACCTTCATATATCCAGTCTAACGCTCTCCCAACAAAGATATAGAGCCGCTCTCCCAACAAAAATGCTCTCCCAACAAAGATACAGAGGAACGTGGATCGAACACAGGACCCAACAAAGATACAAAGGGACAGAGGGGCGTGGATCGAACACAGGACCTTCATATATTTGATCGGACGTTGTCCCAATAAAGATATAGAGGAACGTGGATGGAACACACTACATTCATATATTCAATATGCTCTCCCAACATTATGGATCGAACACGCGACCCTCTCCCAACAAATATAGAGAGACAACAACATTGTGAATCGAACACATGACCCTCTTCCAACAAAGATACAGAGACAACAACATTGTAAATCAAACACACGGCCCTCTGATACAGATACAAAGGCAACACAATTGTGGATCGAACACATGACCTTCATATATTCAATCTCACTTATGGTCGAATATACTCATATAATATGTCTTGAAACAATTGGGCACATCTTGAAACAATTAGGACAGATTACTACTTTGAAATCTGTCGTGAACAATGAGGAAACAACTATGAATAAACTGCTCGGATTCATATTTCTCCATCAGCTCTTAACTAAATACTAGGGTGGAAGAGATTGGGATTGTTAAATCCGCTTGGAAATGGCTTGAATTCATGTACGAGCTATTAACTAAATGTTATGGTTGAATTCAAGAAATACTAAGTACAACACTAAAAAAAAAGCAAAAAGTTATCCAAAAAGCAAAATGTTACTTAAATTTAGAATGCCGAATATTAACTAGATTCGTTAAAGTTCCACAAACAAAAAGAGAAGGAACGAGAAATAAAAAATATAAACCAAAATAATTAACACTTGAAATTTTAAAATACGCAAAGTTAAAAGTTAAATTTAAAAACAACAATTAATATCTTTTGAGGTAAAAGATTGACAATTTTGAAGTTAGAAATACTGAATGGTTGATGGCAAAGCAAAAAAATTAAAAACTAAATTTTAAAATAACATTTATTTGTTTTTAAATTTAAAAATTAGCAATTTCAAAGTAAAACATAAAATATAAAACACGTTTCTACCTAAATTGCAACTTGAAATTGACATATAGTAATCTTGTTATAATAAATAATTTAGAACATACCTTAAATGTGGAGGAACAATAAATTAAACCAAATATACTTGACTTATAACCATATAAACTAGTTGTGCATACAACCATTTGTTCGCAATAACATTATGACTTTCTTGAATATGCATAGTAGACTTCAGTGACAGTATTTAAATTTTTCTTTTCGACATCTTTATATTTTGGTATATGTTGTCAATGGATATACTTTGTTCCCTATCTTTAAGTTGAATATGAGAACCAAATTTATCAAGTTAAACAGTTTAGTTGGTACCAATTAGTTAAACTTTGAAAAGAATATGTAATGGAACGACTCACATGACTATTAGTATATTTTATGTGAGATTATGTAGGATAAAACAAAGGTAACTACTCCACTATAACTGAAAATGTATCACAAGCTTACAAAATCCAAGAAAATTGAAGCGAACATAATTTTTTTGTACTTCAAATTATATTCTTGTTTCAATAATTATAATGCTTAATATGGACCAACTAATCTCCATAATTTCTCGTTCTAAAGAATTACTATGGAGGCGTGAAGCACTTATTTATTTCTCTTACCTAGAAGTGATTACTTATCATCAATTTATATTGAAACAATCCTTGCAATTATCATTATCTTGCATAACAAATCCTAATTCAAATTATTAGAGAAAGTCTATTATTACATGGTACGCTAACAAAATATAAAATATTGTGCATAATATTTTTATGCATGATATTCTCTATACATATCAACTTATTCTTGAAATTTTATAATAATTAGCTACGCTAATTAATAATAATAAAAAATATTGTATATTCATGGTATTTTTCAACTAGGATTAAGTCTTTGCATCAACACTAAAAATATTTTACAACAATAATAAATCAATAATATTTTTTTAATATTAATTATCAATAAGATTATAATAATAAAATAAATTAGTTAATATAAATATAGAATATACCATTTTGTATTTAGCGAATCTAATTTATAATTGAATATTATTGTATTATGAATCACCCTTAACAAAGAGAAGGAATATTAAAGGAATAGGATATTTCGGAGGTACCATCATTAAAAATAAAACACTAAATATAAATAATATTATTTCTAATAGAATAAACATTATATAAAGATTATTTGAAAAAATAGGTACGTCTTGCTTATGGAGGAATTGACCTTTTCGTTAGAATCCATCAATACAATTTCAAGAAATATTGTGATCTTTCTTTGATTCAAATTAGCTAAAAAAAACTTATGTGAAAAAGGCCATTTTTTTCTATTAGTTAAACTATGTGAGAAGAAGAGAAAAGAAAACCTCTATTATGATCATGGACCATCAATGGGGAAGGATTCTATGATGTACCACTGATGAATAAGAATTTGTTTCATATGTTGGCAAGAGAGGGGGTGTTTAGGTAAAAAAAAGAGCACTAGACCCAATTGATACATTTTTAAGTGGTTCATCAAGTTTCTTAAGCCCTAAGAAAATAGATTTATAAATATATTTGAATTGAAAATTTAGGCAGTCAATTGTGCTTTCAAGGTCTTAAAATGCACATTTCCAATACCCCTTATGCAAAATGTTCTGCAACAACGTTTTGTACCCTAGTGAAATTGATGGAACCCAACCCACGCTGTCGTTACACTTTACACTTTATAGGTGCCACTTCGATGCTTACGTGGTTGCAGTCGGTGTTGGTCCTTCCCGCGCTCGATAATTGGTAGCTGAACATTAATTGTTGGCGTTAATGCACAGTCCTTCCGCCTCGGTGACCGATATTACCCTAACCCTAACTCAGTTTCCCGATTATTCTGGTCATTTCTGTTTTCGCTCTGAGGGTTTCGAGCTCTACACAATGAGATATTCTCGGTGGTGTTGTATTCGACCTTTTCTGGTTCTGTAACACAGTTCAGTGATTGTAAGTTGATATTGTATTCGTTCTGGTTGTGGACGGAGGATTCTTTTGCGCATTTACCTGTTTATACTCCTTGGCACATTGACTGTGTTCGGCTCTGGGTGCTCACTTTAAATTCGGGTAAGTTATTTGTTTGCTTGGCTACTCTGTTTTGAACGAACAAATCCAAGTTCTGGTATCGGTCCTATTTGCTGTGGTTGTCAATTGTTTTATTGCTGGGGTTCGACTGATTTTGCTCCATTTCGGTGTATGCTATTATACTTCTGGTCTGGGGTTCTCGTCTGTGTCTTGACACTGATTTCTGGGGTTACGAATGCTGGTGATGCTCCGCTGTTCAGACAGGAACGATGCCAACGCTTGAACAACCTCTGCTACAGGTATTTAGTCATTCTCTGTTTCAACATTTGTCTTTTTTTGTCCTGGTTCTAAACCCGACGGCTCCTCTGGTCTTCAGCTTGCTGTGGCGACTCCTGGCTCGACTTTATGGTCACTCCTCACGCGGTCTCCAGGTGAGGTCCCCTTTTCCACTGGTCTCTGTTCCTATTTTTCTGGTTTTGTATCTCTGTTCAAGGGTTTCGCTTTTCCAGATATGACAAACCCTGACTCGTTTCTGTTGCTTGGTTGCAGGTCTCCTACAGTGGCCTGGAGGGCGCACGTCTCCGTCTTCCACAACGTTTGGTGGCTTAAAAGTTGGTAAGCCTGGAACCTACTTTGTTAACCTGACTCGAGGTTTCTGTTACTCGTATGATATGCCTGTTAAGTTATTGTTTGAGTTTGTTAGCTTTCTTGTCTACCATCATTTGTATGGAACGTGTTCACGTCTGCGACATGGCTTCAACAAATCTGGCTTTAAGTATATAGTCAAACCCTTATGAGGGTTTCGTCTTTCGTTTGCCTGTAGTCAAACCCTAACGAGGGTTTCGTCTTTCCGCTATCTGTCTGTAATGGTTGCGTGAACTTTGATCTGGTTTTGACGAAGATAATCTCTGTAACCCTTAAGGGTCTTTTACTCTTTGGTTTTCTTTCGGCTGTGTCGTAATGTTACTAGCAATACAAATGTAAATTGTGTTTTTAATGGAAGGAAAAGGAAATGTTATGTTGGGTACCTGTAGCCTTCAATTATCATTATGGTTCGCCGCTGGTGCTTGACTCTTGTACTGGAATAATTGCTTGTATGCTGGTATCGCTTTTGTAATCGTGACTCTTCGACTATACTCCTGTGTGCTTGTTTGACACTGGTTTTAGATTTCAGTTCATAATTGTTCAGCAGTCAAAATGTTACATTTAATTTACAGAAATATGAAATATCAGTAATCATGCGTGGAAGATTAATTCAATAACTCTGGAAATAATAGATGGACAATATTCTTCAGATACTTTGAATGCTTTGATAATTTCTTTATTCTCCAATTTCTCAACTTATTTTCTATCTGGAAAAAGAACCCCTTCTTTACATGGATGCATTGCTTTTATAGCCTCTGTATGCAGTTAGGCTGGCAGTTTGACTCTTTCTGTTACAAAATCAGTTACATGTTTATGTTCCTAATTGTAACTGGAACTGTTCAAATATGTTAAGACTTGTAAAAGTAATTAATAGTTATTTTTCGTAATTACAGAAACTACCCTTCTACTGACAATGAAACTAATAATAAATTTAACTGGAAAGTAAATCATTCAACTGTTTCTGACTTGTAAAAATAAAATAAAAAGAAAAATTATTTCCAGCAGAATCTGACAATTCTGTGTCCCGCTCGTGAACTTGGTTGGAGTCTTTCTGCCTCGTCACTGTGAGCTGGATGCTCCTGCATCAGGCTCCCGGGGTGAGAAAAGATCATGACTCCTGTTCATGAGTTCTTCCACTGTTGTCCCTGTTCGTTCAATCTGTGTGGCGTCAAGCCATGAGCTGTCCTCAATTGGACGGTTCTTCCACTTGACCAGGTACTGAAAATAATTTTTCCGCCGAGTACGCCTAACTACCTGAGTTTCGAGGATGCCTTCGATCTCAGGAGGTTGGAAATAAGGCATTTATTTCTTCCAACTGTCTCTGTCTTCCTGGGTGTTCCGCGTGGATTGTCCGGGTTCATCCTTCTTTTCTTCCAACAATTCGCCTGAATACGGAAATAAATCTGCCACATTGAAGATAGGTGATATGCCTACTCTAGGTAGTAGCTGGATTTCGTAGGCATTCGTTGAAAACTTCCGCAAGATCTTGCAAGGTCCTATTTTTTTGTATTTCAATTTGTTATACGTACCTTTAGGAAACCACTCCTTGCGTAAGTGTACCAGAACATCATCCCCTACCTCAAAATGAACTTCTCGCCTCTTCTAATCTGTGTGTTCCTTATACTTCAGGCTGCTGTCCTGTAACTTTGCCTTGACCTGTTCATGTAAATCTTGCATAGCATTTGCAAAGTCTTCGCCATCCGCGCTCCGTCGTTCTTGTAAACCAAGATCCCGAAGCTCATGCACTCCTCGAGGGTTCATACCGTAAAGAATCTGGAAGGGCTTGAGACCCGTGCTACGATTCGGTGAATCGTTGTAAGCAAATTCTGCTTGCGCCAGCACTCGGTCCCACATTCTAGAATTTTCTCCGACTAAGCTGCGTAACAGATTTCCTAGACTTCTGTTCACCACTTCTGTTTGCCCATCGGTCTGCGGATGGTAAGCATAACTGTAGCTTAATTGGGTGTTCATTTTCTTCCATAAAGTCCGCCAAAAATGTCCAGTGAACTTTACGTCTCTGTCTGATAGGATGGTTGCTGGTAACCCGTGTAATCGGACAATCTCGTTAAAAAACAAGTGAGCCATGTAAGTAGCATCACTAGTTTTCCGACAAGGTACAAAATGTGCCATTTTCGAGAAACGATCTACCACTACCATTACCGAATCGTACCCTTTCTGTGTCTTCGGCAGTCCCAATACAAAATCTAAACTCACAGAATCCCAAGGTCTACCTGGAATGGGTAATGGCGTGTACAGTCCGGTGTTCTGGCTATGTCCTTTCGCTAGTTGACACACCTTACACTTAGTCACAAAATGTTGCACGTCCAGTCTCATTCTCAGCCAAAAGTAAAAGTGACTAAGTTGCTCCAAAGTCTTGTCAATACCAAAGTGTCCAGCCAATCCCCCACTGTGTTTTTCACGTATGATATTCTCCCTCATAGAACAGTTGGGGATACACAGTTGTCCTCCCTTGAAAAGTAATTTTTCCTGTATATTATAGTCCAACCAAGGATTGTTTCCTCTTATTAAAGGATTCTGCCATGCTTCGTAAGCTTCTCTAAAATCTGGGTCTGTCTTATATAGATCCCGTAAATGTTCGAATCCCAAAACCTACACAGTGCTTTCCTGCAATAATAAAGCTTTTCTACTCAACGCGTCAGCTACCTTGTTCGCTTGCCCACTGATATGCTTCAGTAAAAAATTAAAGCTCTGTAAGTACTCCACCCATTTGGCGTGTTTATGATTAAGTTTATGCTGCTGCATTACATACTGTAATGCAGAATTATCTGAGAACAACACGAACTCGTTTCCCAGCAAGTAATGCCTCCAGTGTCTTAGTGCCTGTACCACTGCGTAGAATTCTTTATTGGAGGAGGAGTACTTCTGCCTACTATCATTCAGTTTTTCACTGAAAAACGCCACGGGTCTGTCCTCCTGACTGAGCACAGCCCCAATTGCTGTTCCACTTGCATCACAACGTACCTGAAATAGTTTTTGAAAGTCTGGTAGCCTAAGAATCGGTTTTTCCATTATTTTCCTCTTCAATAGCTGAAAGCTCTTTTCTGCCGCTTCTATCCATCGAAAAGGTTGGCTGGCCTTTTTGATGGTCTCCAACATTGGAGCACAGATTCTGCTAAAATCTCTGATAAACTTCCTGTAAAAACTTGCTGATCCGTGAAAACTTCGTACCTCGAACAAATTCTTTGGTGACTGCCAATTCACGATTGCTGTCACTTTCTCCGGATCCATTTTTAATTCATCCTCTACTATCACAAACCCCAGATAAATCAGTTCTCTCTACAAAAACGTACACTTCTTCAGATTGATCAATAACTTATTCTGCTGTAGCTTCTCAAGCACTCTACGCACATGCCGGAGGTGTTCTTCTCGTGTCTTACTGAAAATTAGTATGTCATCCAAATAAACAATTACAAATTTCCCTATATATTCCTTTAGCATCTCATTCATGAGTCTCATGAAGGTGCTGGGCGCATTACTTAAACCGAACGGCATGACCAGCCATTCATATAAGCCCTCATTCGTTTTAAAAGCTGTCTTCCATTCATCTCCTTCACGTATCTGTATTTGGTGATATCCTCTTTTTAAATCTATCTTAGAAAAGTAAGCTGCCCCACTCAGACAGTCCATCATATCATCCATACGTGGTAACGAAAATCTGTACCGTATGGTGATTTTGTTGATGACTCTGGAATCAGTGCACATCCGCCATTCTCCTCCCTTTTTGGGGGCGAGAACTGTTGGTACAGCACATGGGCTCAAACTTTCTCTGATTAATCCTTTATCCAATAGCTCCTGCACCTGTTTTCTGATTTCTTCGTTATCTTTGGGGCTCATTCTGTAAGCTGCCTTATTCGGTAAGTTGGCTCCTGGTATGAAATCAATATGGTGACTAATGCTCCTCTTGGGAGGTAGTTTATCCGGCAAATCGTCTACCACTATATCTGTAAACAAAATTACCATCTTTTTTCTCTTATTTTAAATTAAAAACACTTTTCTAATATATAAAGTTTTAGTACCTTTTTATGTTTTTTGATTTTTTGTTTTAATTTTTCATCATTTTTTAAAATCTATTTTAATTTTTAAATTCTTACTTTTACTTATAGGGTTTGAAAAGTCTTACAAACTCGAAAAATAATGGAAATTCAAATGTGTAAGAAATTAACGGTTATCTAATTTATTCACTTAGAAAATGACATAAACACAAATAATAAGTTCCTTCTGGAATAATTAATCACCGCATCAATTAGGTTATTAGGAAAAATGAGTGGGCTGAAAAAGCTTTTACGTTGAAAGAAGTGGGAGTGGGGACTTCCGTAAAATAGAAATAATTATGATGGATGACTTCACAGGAAACGCCTAAAAGGTCGGAGTGAAAGCCGAGAGTTAAGAAATGGGAGTGAAAGTCGTGCCCTAATGTATATTCGTATGAGTACATAGAATTAGGTATTTCTTTCTCTTTTTTATGTTAAAGGAGGTATATATATATATATTTTTTTTCTATCCATGGAAAAAGAGGCGGAAGCATCTATAAATTTCAAATCTTCACCATCTTTCGTGCACAAGAACTATTCAATTATTCGATAGATTTCAAGGAAAATACACTAGCTGTATGGTGGCCCAGTATGTAAAACATAGGCAATGTTTGGAACTCATCTCATCCTCGGAGGAGATAATCTTCCATCTTCGTTTAATTCGTCCAAACCCACACGAGATCGAATCCTTCCTCAGCCTTGCAAGCAAGATCAGAGAAAATGGTTGGAATGTTTAACCGATTTCATGTTGCCCGGCTATTCGATATCGGCATCTCATTATATGATCTGATCTGAGTAGGAAGATGTCGTTGGAGTAGATGAACTTTCAGCACATAAATATATTTTCCCACCCTACACAACACCTATACTACTACATAATCAACATAAATCGTAGGGTTAAGATCTTAAAAATAATCAATATTTTAATAACATATAGGACGCCAAGGTAGGCCTTGTTTTCTGCATTTATAGGACACACTTATT
>APFE030633969.1:86606-130610 GCA_000404065.3 Pinus taeda | reverse complement strand
CACAATATAACCGAGCCGACCTAACAATAATAATATAAAGGCACAAAAATAACAATAGAGGGATTCTATGGGGCACAGCAATAGCAATATGGGGACAATAGGGGCACAACAGTATTAATAAGGAATACAACTATAATAGTAATGGGGTAATCACTAGTATTATAGTGACCTAACATGAATGGTACTAATAAATACCTAACTCTTTTTGTTTAGAGTTGGCTAATATTTTAGGTATTATCAGGATAAACCATAGAATAAATAAAACCTAGACTTAATGTATGTGAATACTATCCTTGAAAAGTTAAGAACTTTTTTTTACTATAATTTATTTTGGTATAAGTTATTTTGGTATGGGTCCACAATTATAATCAATATCCCACTTATTTTAATTTATAAGGTGAATCAGATATGGTTTATGGTGACTTTGAAATTGTATTTGAGATAGCTTGTGCTAGAACTATTGTTGTACACTATCACTACTAAAATCATACTTTTTCACGATGAACATTCTAAATACATGTAATTTTCATTTGAGTAAAGAGTTAAAATGTTTAGGAAAAATAAAATTATGGAAGACTCTTTCATTACTAGTAAACAAGGATAATGTCAAGGTTATGCCTCTTCACTTTTCTTGTTTCACTATGCATTTATCAGAATAGTTTTTTATATTGCTTCTTATGATTTAATAGGGATGATGAGAAACTAGTAATTAATGGAGTTGAGGAGAAGCTTATTTTTCCAATAGGATACAAAGGCTCTAATGAGTATTTGTGAGTCACTCACTAATCCAATATATGCCTAAATATTGTTATCTTTGCAAAGTAACACAAGAACAAAAAGGCCTTCAAATGGCCATAAAATGTCTTAAAATGGCTTCAATTGAACAAGTCGATATAATGAGAGGTGGAAACATAGTTGCAAGGTGAAAGGATTAATATGTTAATTAGATAAAAGGGGGGCATCCTTGAATATTGCATGACAAACCTTGGTTAGTAAGGGAGAAGGGTTGGAATCATTGATATAGAATACTACAAAGATTTAATTAGGTTATAAGAAGTTCAAGAAAAGTAGTGCCCTAAGCAATTGATAATGATTTTAAACATATATGATCAAAATGAATTCATAAATTTTAGCGGAGATGTTGGCTCATCTAAGTGATGATGAATATCCTGAAGAATAGTTTAGAGAAACAATTTCTATGGCTTGCAAAGTATTAGGCTCTACAACTTTGAAACTATCCATGACTGTAACTTTCACACCAGAGTGTTTCAGACCCTGAAAAAATGGATCAAATTCTCACCATTGATATGCCAAAAACACAACATCTAGCACATAATATCTCTTTCCTTTGGTCGATACATTCCATCTAAACATGATATCCTTCACAAGAATATAATTTTGTCTATCCTACAAATCAAAAAATAATCACGCATTATGGCACACTTAGTTGTTTGCATGGATATATATATGTCACTTTTCACACTTTGCATGGACATCCATGTCATTTTGAGATTAACACATGCATCTATTTCATTGTTTAACAAATGTAAGTTCAATTTGTGACTTGATTGTACACTTAGTAGGGTGTAAATGTCCACACCTAGGCTTGGATGATAGGGAAAACATCATTACTTAGTGGGCAACGTTTTGATACTTGCAGAACTAGAGCCATTACATGTGATTAATGTCAAATTAAATTTAAACCTTGAACATTTAAAGTTACATGTCACTATTTCTAACACAATTAAAAAAAATAAATTGAAATCAAATGTCGATAAGGGGCTTTTCAATTAGGCTCACCAAATATTAAAATTAAATGGCATGGTAACGTTGGGCATTTCATCCCACTATCATGATTTTTTCATGCACCAGTGAGAGATTTGACTCTATGGTTCCTATACCGTTGGGTTAAAATTCAATTCCTAGCAGTCCCCACTTGATAAATTTTGAGTAACTTAGCTTGGGTCGATTAGTATGAGCCCATCCACAACAAAAAAACTTGTAGGTATAATGGAATGAGCATAATTCTCAAACCATGTACCACATCCAAGAAATATCTATTAGACAATGTAAGACAAGTACAAATAATTCTATAAAACACATATGGCTGGAGAGATGAAGGCGTTGGTGAGTTAAATTTCTTTCCATCCTTTGTATAAATCTTTTGTTCTAATAGACTTCTAAAAATTGCAGGAGAAGTTGTCAAGCATGATGTGAAAGAGCTT
Organism: Pinus taeda; assembly: GCA_000404065.3. NCBI lineage: Eukaryota > Viridiplantae > Streptophyta > Pinopsida > Pinales > Pinaceae > Pinus > Pinus taeda. Next base: position 128,385 of record APFE030633969.1, on the reverse strand, counting down.
GTAGTATGATTTTATCATGAGTTCATCTAACTTGACAATGACAATAGTGGTTGCAATTGAAATCCCACCTAGGGAGGAAAAAGAAAAAACTTAATTAGTCACTCTAATTTTCTTTTAGTGGGAAATATGCAAGTCATAGGAAGACCATGTAGAAGGAGAGGCTTAGTTTACATTTGATAATTATTGACAATTGTCACATTACACCCTAACATGAAGAAAATGTATTTTTCTTATCATTTTAGCATGTATGTATGTTTGGTTTCTTTGTCCATTCTTTGTATTTCAGATAATTGGGTAATCTATGTTATAGTGGTATTTTTTCCTTGCAAGCCACATGATATATAGCTTCTCCAAACTTCCCTTGATTCTTTTCAAAATTATAATATCTTTTCCTTTCAGCCTAGGCAAAAATAAAGATAGCTTGAAACAAGATAGCAAGATGCAAGGAAAAATACCAAAGTATCTTGATACTCATAAGAGGTTGTGACTAGTTTATTTATAGACTCTTGGAGGTAACATTTCCTACAATATTTTATACTTCAAAGATACAAAAATATTTAGTCCCCTTTCAATTGGTAGTTGTATTTTGCTATCTAAAAAAAGATCCTCTACAACTATATTACTTTCTTTACCCAAAGGTTTATCCACTCTATTATATTCCAAGTGAAACCCATGTTTTATGCACATATTTAAACCAATTCAAAATCTAAGAAATTACAAGGAAAGACTTTTTCAATCCCACTTGTTGTTAAAATAACAACCTAATCACTCATGCCAAGCAAGTTAAATAAGATAACATGAAATCAACCTTTCTAATTAATTTAATATATAAATATATCTTATATTAATGATAATTTTTTTAATTTATAATATGTAAGAGTAACTTTTTTAATACTCCTCGTGTGAAGGTTGTTGGTTACAAAATGTCCACTTATATAAGGGTGGGTAGTCTTGCCCAACCAAATAAGATTCCTCAATAATTTAATTATATTATCTAGAAACATAACTTATAGCAAATAACTAATCCTACGAACTTAAAAAATAATATAACTATTATTAATATCAAATTTTATAATAATAGAAATAATAAATTTTAAATATAATTATACATAAATAAAAATTTCTTTCTTATCGTTTTATTTGATACACAACAAAATAAATATTCTAAGAGAACATGAAACCATCTAATTTAAATTATAATATTTACAATAATTGATATATATTTGAAAAAAAACAAATTAAAATAATAAAAAATTGTTATTAAAATAAAATATTGTTATTAAATTATATAGCATAGTTTAGATAGTTTTTTTTTTTCAATTAACCTAATTATGATAATGGTTTCCACGGTAATTACTTTTCATGAACTTTAAGGTCAACCTTTAATAAAAAGGATAACTCAATACATATTACAAACTAATTGTTCTACTTCATTAATCAAATATCACATACTATTAAACTAAAAATATAACCACTTTGAACAAGCTATGGCTTTCCACGAATTCTTGTACCTATGTCGTTCCACGATCAAATCACATAATATAATTTGTTTATTCAAGCTATGGCTTTGCACGAATTCTTTTACGTGTCTTTCCATAATCAAACTATATAACATAACCTTTCTAGACTAAGTTTTGGCTTTCCACAAATAACTGTACCCGTCGGTCCACAAATTCCTTTACTGGATATCTAATGAAACCTCGAAAACATGAGGATTATTGTGTCGAAGGTACCGAAATGTCCAATTCTGAAGTTTGCAGTTAAGGAGTTACTGAGCTTTCAAAAATATTGAAGTTATTGTTGTACTCATCTATTTCGAATGTAGCAGTTGCGGACAAGTGACGCCAACCGCATAATTGTGAGGAGTTGAGTTCGGTGAGTCCATTTTCGTGACAATCACAGAACTTGTTGTTCCATCCTAGGTGCATGATCTTAGTACAGCAGTCAGATCATGAGTTTGGTGTGTTTCACCATACCATTTTCATGGCCACAATGGAGCCAGCTCATTGTACTCTGATTTATTACACCAAGTTCATGATCGCCATGGACCCAACTCATATTCTTGTTTATAAGGCCTGAGTAGTGCTCCCAAGATGGAGACACTCTTCAGTGATATCTCTTTTATAATGAATTTTAAGAACAGTATTACATTAAAGCATGAAAGTTGTTAAAATTGCGAATGATTTTGGCGTTTGCTAAGTGATGAAGCTGTGTGAGAGTTATGTTTAACGGACCATCATGACAAGCATTACAACATCTAAGAAGCTTGTGATTGTTTGTTGTAACATGGCAGTTGTGTTGCCATTTGGAATGGGTAGGATTGGAAATAAGAGAAATACAGAATGGTTTTCTATGAGCTCTGTCTAATTCATGATCTGCCTCCATGAGTCATCCTAATCCTATTGCTCAACATCGGGATAGGAAACATACAATACATACTATTTTGGGGGGAATTTCTTAAATGAGTTACTTGGGGATCCTTGACAAATACGGGATTTCCTTGATGGCTCGTTCTGAAGGTGAAGGTGAAGTGCTTTCCCTTGTGAACGAATAGGTAAAACATTCATCCTTAAAATGACTCTTTTGTTTTTTTCTATTTACCAAAAAAAAATACGAGTGAAAGGGTAATAGTTCGTATGAAATGCAATCTATATCCCATTTTGGTAAAAGGGTTCATAGTTTGTATCATTGAAATGGAATGGAATGCAAAGTACTCGTCAGTTTCAGTAGGCGACAACCAAAATTCATGGGCATTTAAATGAAATGGTATGGAATGTGAAGTACCCCCTCCCTGGCAGCTCCGGTCCCGTAGGGTACATCCAAGATTGATGTGTGGTTAATGAATTGGTGGGAATCTATATGTTTATTTTAGATTTATGGAATATTCTAGAATACTATGGGCAACAGAAAAGATCAATTGTTTGATCTATATCCCCAAATCCAATGAACACTAGCGAGGTCAATTATTTGATCTTGGTGTTGTCCATTGAATCCTCTGCACAGCATGGAATGACATGTGAAGTAGTCTCACATACATAGTGGTGCATGCATAGTTCATAGTTCATGTGTATTTTGATGGTTTGTTTCAATGAAATAGAATGGAAATCCGTCAGTTTCAGTCCGGTCTATCAAAAATCCCCACGTAGTTGAATGAAATTGTGAAAAAGAATGGCATGTGAAGTATTCGTGTATCCATAGAGTCTGGGTTCATCCATAGTTTGTATGTATTTTAATGAAATGAAATGTGATGTGAAATAGTTGCTGCGTGGGTGATATAAACGCATCAATTGCAACATATAAGCATTCCCCACAGCTAGCTAGCATGGACAAGTAAGAACAGTGGCCAGGGATATTTTATACTGTCTGTTGTTCATATTAGTGGTGTATTTTACTGTTTATAGATTTTGGAGATATATTAAAATTTGAAAAGTTTTAAAATTTGTTTAACTTGATCAATTTACTAAATAAATGCAAAGTCAAATAATTCACCTCCCCGTTTTATCCAATTTTAAATATTCTTCAAATTTACAATCAAATTAAATTAGCATTCATTTAAACATAGCTGTATTACACTCTTCACAAAGATATGTCTTCGTCCTACACTGGCATAAATGTGTTAATTGATAAATGTAACAAATGCAGCCAAAAATAATAAAAGACTAAATGTGTGGATTTGTAAATGATTACATGTAGGAAACATGTCTATACACATAGGTGACTTTACAAACATTAAATTTGTAGTAACGTCCAAAATTGCTTTATGGAAATTTTGACCGACTTCGACTTTACGCGAAGGGTGGTAGAGGTTGTTTCTTTATCATTCTTTTAAGTTTTAACTTCGACGGTTAAATGTCACCGAAAGAGAGACTGGTTGTTATCATTGTTTTAGTAAATGTAACTGGGTCAAATTTTAGGTGAAGCCTTTTTTTTAAGGTTGAAAAGTTTAATGCTAATTTGTTTTTTGGTCGATATGGAGAACACAATAACAGTTGTTTTGAGATACCATTATTTTATTTAAAAACTAGAAAGATCAATGCTCAATTGTCTCCATTGAGAACACAACAATAGTCGCTTTAGACACCACTGTCTTTGAGTGCTTCGTGATCGCAACACCCGCAAACAGCAAAGTTCGAATAAAGCCACATAAAGTTTGGGCCAAATATGGGTGGATGCGTTTATAAGTAAAGCTAAGTTTCTGGGCGTAACGGAAGTGCAGTGTCTATATACACGAAGGCTTCAACTCGAGAGTTAAACCGAACCATGCTGCAAGAAGGGTTAGACTTGTCGACTTTTCAGAACCTGTTTAGATCGATTGTTTACTGCATCCAAGTCAAGATTGATGGTCGGCGTGAGGTGTAATGTATATGTATCTTATAGTTTCCATGGTACATGCACGCTACAATAGATCGTTTATGGGCGTCTATGGGGGCTACGCGATAAAGCTTTCTCCAACACGTGGTAAGAGTTTTCAGAAATTATTTGTTTGTTTTGTAGGAGTGATTGGTTTGTTGCACACAAAGATGAGATAAAATAAAATGTCATATCCAAAATATGAGCTGGGCTTTTCTATTGATCACACAAAATTTTATGCTTACAATGAACTTGATGAAGAGTATTTATCTTTTTATAACTAGTAGTTTGCCAAAAATATCTTAACATGCAACCACCACACACTAAAAGTCGTCTATCACTTACCCTTTTCTAACTAGCGCCTTGCCTAAAATATCTTGACATGCAACCACACAATAAAAGTCCACACTAAAAGTCGTCTATCACTTAACTCGACTTGACGCAACACTCAAACACTCAACCCTCAACACTTAGTCTCTCTAAGTTTAGCCAACTCCTCGCGCAGGAGTAATTATGTTATTTTAACACTCCCACTTAATTACGCTAAACTAAAACATGACTCATGACAACTCAAATATGCCTGCTAGTCTATGTTCCAGTTAGGCTTACAACACCCAAGTTTCTTCTATGAAACTCAAACACATTTTGTGCTAATGATTTAGTAAGTATATCTGCCAATTGATCACTAGATTTACGAGGCTTCAAGTGAACTTCTCCATTGCTCACAAGTTCTCTAATAAAGTGTTATCTAGTATCAATATGCTTGCTCTTTTGACGAAACACAATATTCTTGGATAGTGTCGCTAAGGTGTTGTCACAATATATTGTTGTTGATCCTTGTTGTTTCTACTTTGAGTCTATCAAATACTCTTCTTAACCACACTACTTGACATGTTGTTGATGTTGTTGCTACATATTCTGCTTCTACTAACGAAAGTGTACAATGGGTTGCCTCTTAGATGCCCATGAAATCACACCTGAACCAGGGTGGAACAGAAAACCAGAAGTGCTCTTCCTATTATCCAAACTTCCTGGAAAACCACTATTTGTGTATCTAATCAAATATTTCTTTTCTGTGCTTGCATACATTATGCTGCAATTTTTAGTTCCAGATATGTATCTCATAATTCATTTTCCTGCACTCCAATATGTGCCTTTTGCAGTCTCCATAAATGTAGAAATCAAACTCCCTCCTTGTATAATATCCAGTCTTGTAGTTGTGAGATACATGAGGCTACCAACCAATATTTTTATTAGAGTTGGATTGACATTTGATCCTTCATCATTCTTGCTTAACTTTGTACCATTTGCAACTGGTGTAGGGACAGGTTTGCAATTTTCCATCCTGAATCTTTTAAAAAGTCTTTGGCATATTACTTTTGACAAATAATAATTCCATTTTCAGATTTTTCAACTTTTATGCCAAGAAAATATTTCATGAGACCAAGGTTTGTCATCTCAAATTCTTTTATCATGGCTGCTTTAAATTCATCTAACTCGAAATCACTTGTAAAAATCATTCATCAACATATAAGCAAACAATCAAAATCTTTCCATGCTCATTTATCGTTTTGTACAAGGCAGGCTCAATGTTTCTTCTGCAAAATCCATTCTTAATCATGTACCTATCAATTCTGCTATATCAAGCTCTAGGCGCTTAATTCATTCCATAGAGCTCTTTCTTCAACAAGTAAACATTCTCTTCGTTACCTTCAACTTCATATCCTGGAGGTTTTGCAAATAAATTTCTTCTTCTAGAATACCATTCAAGAAGGTTGATTTCACATCCACTTGATATACCTTACACTTGTTCTGAGCTGTTGTGGCTAGAACTACTCTTACGGTATCTAATTTGGCTACCGGAGCAAACGTTTCTCCAAAATCTATTCCTGGATGCTGCGAGAATCCTTTTGCTACACGTCTAGCTTTGAATCTGTCAATTTCACATTTCTCATTCAACTTCATCTTGTACACCTACTTTACACCAATAAGATTTTTGTCCTTTGGTAAATCAATCAAAACCCATGTATCATTATTTTCAATAGTTTCAATTATTCATCCATGGCTTGCTCCCAATTTTTATCTCTGTTTGCTTCTTCAAATGAACAAGGTCGGAATGACAAGAATGCAAACTTTGAATTAACATCCAAATCATCATAAATGTCTTTCAAAGTTCTTATATTTCTCTTACCATTGCTTGATTCATTACCTAATTGATTATTGGGAGAATCTCGATCTGTTGATCTGTTTGAAGGTGCATGTTGCTCTGAAAAAGCTTGGAGTCCTTGTTGGTGTGTCTCTGTTTGGTGTCTTCACCTATGATTCTTGATGCTCCTTTTCTACTACATCATCTTCTTCCATTAGTGGCACTTGTGCATCAACTGTTTTGTCCACAGTTCCATTCCATGGCTCTTGTTCTTTGAGCAAAACATCTCTATTAATTATGGTCTTCTTTGTGACAGGGTTATACAATTTGTAAGGTTTTGATTTCTCACTATAACTAGTATATATGAATTGTTCATTTTTATCATCCAATTTGCCTCTTCTCTCTTTAGGCACATGTACATAAGCTACACATCCAAATACTCTGAGATGATATACGCTGCAATACTTACCTAACCATGCTTCTTCTTGTACTCTGTTCATCACACTCTTTGAAGGAGATATGTTGATCACATAGATAGAACATGCAAATCCTTTTTCCCAATACTCATTATACATGTTTCTTCCTTTCAACATGCTTCTTACCATGTTCATAATTGTCCTTATATTTCTCTCTGCTACACTATTATGTTGCAGTGTGTACTTGGTTATAAATTGTCTTCTGATTCCATGTTTTTTACAGTAATCATTGAATGCCCTTGAATCATATTGTTAGGCCAAGCAGTAACTCCATAAGGCAAAAATGATTTATGTGTTCTATTCTATCAGGTAGGTCTTCATTATAGACATGAAGAAGAGGTTGTTCAGTTCATCTCTCGATGATTTTTCATATTTCTTATTTATCTATTTATATAGATTCACCTAATCACAAGGATTACGTGTCAACATTCCCCCCCTTAATCTAAAGGGATGTTGCTGAGTCCAAGCATCATTTTGAATCGTTCAAGCTTTTCTCTTCCAAGCGCTTTGGTGAAGATGTTTGCAATTTTCTCATTTGTGGAACAATGATGGAGATGGAATGTTTTGGCCTGAACATGATGTCGAATTAGATGATATTTAATATTGATGTGCTTCGTTTGATCATGGAAGTTTGGGTTCTTGGCCAACTTTATTGCAGAGGTATTGTCAATCATGAGTGGAGTTGATTGTACTTGTTTTACTTGCAAATATTCAATAATTTTCCTGAGCCACACAATTTATTTTGTTGCTTCAGCTGCTGCTACGTATTCTGCTTATGTTGTGGAATCTGCTGGAACTCATTGTTTGTGTGATCTCCAAGAGACAACTCCTGATCCAAGACTCATAACATCCTGAAGTTGATACTCCAGTTTCTTTGTCTCCATCGAATTCTTAATCAGAGTATCCAATCAAGCTGAAGTCGTCCACCTGTGTATACTTGATTCCAAAGTCTTGAGTTCCCTTCAAGTACCTTAGAACTCTTTTTGTAGCAGACCAATGTCCCTCACAAGGATTTTGTATAAACCTGGAGAGATTCCAACAACAAATGAAATGTCTAGTCTGGTAGTGGTTAGGTAGTTGAGACTTCCTACAAGCTGTCTATACTTTGTTGCATTGTCAAATTCTTTTCCTTCAATAGATGTGAGCTTTAAGTTTTGTTCCATTGAAGTAGTAATAGGATTGCACTCTTTCATGCCAAACATGTTCAATGGATCTCTAATGTATTTCTTTTGAGAAAGAAATATGGACTTCGGATGTTGGGTTACCTCAATGCCAAGAAAGTAATGAACATAGCCCAAATTAGTCATTTCAAAACTTTTCCCCAATTCCTTCTTTATGGATCCAATGTAGCTTTCATTGTTCCCTGTCATCAAAAGATCATCTACATATACCAAAAGATACAACTATTTTTCCAACTTTCTTGACAAATAAAGTTGCATCATCAAGATCATAATGTTTGAAATTGATTTTCAGAAGATGCTAAGTTAGCTTTTCATACCAGCCTCGCGGTGCTTATTTGAGGCCATACAAGCACTTCACCAGTTTTTATACTTTATGTTCATGTCCTTTCAGAGCAAATCCTTCAGGCTGGGACATAAAAACATTATCTTTTAGATCTCCATTTAAGAAAGCAGTTTTTACATCTAGTTGGTGGACTTTCCAACCATTCTGAGCTGCTAGTGCAAAGAGTGTCCGGATGGTAGCCAATTTGCTGTGGGGGCAAAAGTCTCCTCATAATCGACCCCTTCCTTCTGTGTAAAACCTTTTTCCACAAGCCTAACTCTGTGCTTGTTAAGTGATCCATCAGCTTTATACTTGTTCTTGTAGACCCACTTGCAGCCAATTGGTTTGGTTCCTAATGGAGGATCAACCAGCTTCCAAGTGTCATTCTTTATGAGGGCATCATACTCCTTTTGCATTCGTCTTTCCATTCATCGTGAGAAGCAGCTTCTTTGAAGGAAGTTGGTTCAAAATCTATAGACAATTTGAATTCGCAATCATAGAAACATCCATATCAACAGATGAATTAGAGTCATCCACATCACCTCCATTTTGCCAGTTTGAATTTCTAGTTCCTGTCTTTCCAGCTTCATCAGGATGAACACTTTCAATTATCTTTGTCAGCCACTTTGAGGGGCCCTTTTCAGATGGTCCAGGCTGCTTCGTTGATTGAGTTGAGACTGAATCAAGATTGAGTCTCCCAATCCTATCAATCACATCACTTAAAGCATCATCTGTTGTTGGAGTTTCATGCGAGGGAGAGTGTTCTTTAGAAGAAGATTTCACATGTTGATCTAGTATAGGAATCCCCCTTCAAGATGTGGAATCTGATTATCAAATTCATGAAATGATTTTTCTTTTGCGAATTTATCCAAGCGATCAAGTTGCCGCTTAACAACATTGTCAGTTTTGGATGATTCAAGAAATATTACATCTCTAGATAAAACAAACTTCTTATTTACTTCATCATAGAGGCGGTATGCTTTAGAGGAGTTTGAATACCCTAGAATGATAGTCTTATGACTTCTAGCACTAAGTTTGTTTCTATGTACCTTTGGTATCAAGGCATAACAGGTGGAACCAAAGATCCTGAGATGCTTTACCGAAGGAACATGTCCATACCACATTTCATATGGAGTCTTGCTTCTTATAACATTAGATGGAAATCTATTCTTTATATATGCAACACATAGAAAAACATCAGCCCAAACCATTATCTTTACATTTTTGAAGAAGAACATGGATCATACCATATTTAAGATTGTCCTATTCATTCTTTTAGCTACACCATTCTGTTGAGGATTATAAGGCACAGTTGTTTGATGTTTGATCCCATGTTGGCAAAGATAGTTTTCAAATTCATTTGATGTGTATTCTTTTCCATTATCAGTGTGAATAGACCGAATATGAGATTGTGCATCATTTTCAATCCATTTATGAAAATTCTTGAATGTTTGAAAAGCATAAGATTTTTTCTTCAATAAATAAACCCAACACATTCTGGTATAGTCATCAATAAATGTCATGATATATTTATTTCCATTTGCAGAAGGAACATGCATTGGACCACATAAATCTGAATGAATGAGTTCAATTTTTCTATGTGCTCTTGAATGTGAATCATGAAAAGACTATTTTCTATGCTTTCCTAGAATGCAAGCATCACATTGCTTAAGTTTCCTAGGAATTGCATGCAAACCAGAAACACCATTTTTCTTCAATAAGCAAAGATTGTCATAGTTCAAATGTCCAAATCTAGCATGCCATAATAAACTTGATGGAAGTGTACCTTCTTCATGATGAGAATTATATGAGAAATGTTGTGTACGAGCAGAGGTTCCTTGCAGCTTGAGAAGCCTTTCTTCTTCTATTCCCCTCATGACAAGTGAGTGGTCAGATGATTTTATTACCTCAAGCTTGCCATCAAACATATGAATGGAGTGACCTTGCTAGCGGATGTGGACCAAGGACAACAAGTTTCTCTTGAGCTATGGGAGATATAGAACATGATGCAAAAGAAAGTGTGGAAGACTAGGTAGTTTAAGCCTGATTGTGCCAAGCCCTGATGGCTTGATTTTTGATTGGTCTGCAAAGTATACTACTCCATCAACATTGTCAGTGAAATCTTCAAAAAAATCTTTTCTATGAGTCATGTGGCAGGTTGCTCCTGAATCAAGCAACCAATCATTTTTCCAAGAAGAAAGTGAAACATTAAATAAATCTTCATTTACTCCAATGTTACATTGTGCCACAACATAGTGAGAAGATTTAGGTGCTTTGCCTTTATCTGTATCATCAGTTTTACCCTTTTGTTGGTTTCTTTTCTACTCAATTTTGTCCCATGGTAGCTTGCATGTAGAGGCATCATGTGATCCATTTCTTTTGCAGTGTATGCAGTGCAAATCTGCCTTTTCTCCTTAAGAATCTTTGCACCCCCTGTCTCTAAAATATCTTCCTCTTCCTCTTCGACCACCTCTTCCTCTTGTAGAATCTTGAGCAGGATGCTTTTATTTATGAGCAAGGTACACAGCCTCTTCAGAAGATTCAGGGGCTATCTTCTTTCCAAAAGTTTTCTCTCTTTCAGCAAACTTTTTCACAAGACAGTCAAAGGCTATATCTTTGAGATTTCCATTTGCTTGCAATGACTCAAGGTAATTGGAGTAAGTAAGATAAAGTCCCTTGAGAAAAGTGACAAGAGGAATATCCAATTCAACCTTAGTGGATTTGATATCGTGCATTATAGACTTTACTTCAGATGCAAGAGCAAGAGGATCATTATTTTGTAGTTCAAGAGTGAATAGTTTAATCATGAGTTGAACAACTTCAAGTGCAGAATGTGAGTCATAGAGTTCTTTCAGCTTTTGTAAGGCTTCAAATGCAGTTGAATATGACAAAATATGGCAACTCACCTCTTCATTTATAGATGTTGCGATTAATGCATAAGCTTTGATGTTCTTGTTTTCCCAAATGACAAGCTCTTTGTCTGAGGTAGGCTATACTGGTTCATTATCTCTGTCTCCGACACACGCTCCTTTCCACAACTCATTGAAAATGAGGGTGTGTTTTATCATCTAGGACCATTCAAGATAGTTTTGCTTACCAGTGAGAACTATTCTCACCATGGATATGATTGAATGCATTCTGTAAAAAAAAACTTCTTCTGATAGAAAAATACTCCTACCAATATACAGTAAAACTGTACTTCTGGTGGTAATTTTTTTTTTCACATTTCAAAAGGGCATTTTCTCCATGTACAGTCTTTGTCTTTAATGAAAATATAAAATATAGATCGACTATGCATTCTCAAAAAAATTTCAAATTTCATCCTCATCATTTTTCTGCAACGTTCTTGAATTGTTTAACATGAAAAGGCAACAATTTTGTCTTGACCAATCTAATCTCAACATATATACTATAAAACTTCAATACGATACATGACATATCCACACTAGAAGTAGCACTCAGCTCCACCTATCACTTAAGATTCATGTCAGATTCATCTCCTTTGATGTTGGCTCCCTTATATGCCAACCATTATATATATATATATATATATGACAAAATGAAATTTGATATCAATATCATATGGAGTTATGAAAAATATACCATACGCTAATGCAGAGAAGAAAAAGAACAATAAGGAGCACTTGAAAACAGTTCAAATCTCATGAACTCAGGCCAATTTTATGTGAAAAAATTCAAAGCATCATTCATGCAGCAATGTTCTTCAGGCCAATGGTCAAAGATCTCACAACAAATAATGAACCCTTCAAGATTGGGAGGCCAATAGTTGTCATCGCTCCGAGCACATGTCGAATTCTTGAAAACAGTGCCATTTTTGCTGTGGGAATTACAGTTCAAATGAGATTCGAACCAAATCCCTACCGCAGAAATGCTCGATGTGAATCAACTTCTAAGCTTGGTCAGTTGTCCAACGTTAAAAAATACCAGAGCATATATGCTTATGACTGGAAGCTAATGACTGGTATCAGTAAGAAGGGAAAGAGCTCTTTAATTTGCATATTAGTGTCTCAAAGACCAAAGACTGAACCGAACAAAAGAATAGAGAGACAAACATACAGATTGGAATGATTCCTCAAACAGACTGTATGGGCTTACGATAATGGTGGAAAAAGTTTATGGACAGTCCAGAGATCCTGAGAGCACTAATTGTATGGAGGAGCAGCACATGCAGTGTTAGGAGTACCTAATTATATGGAGGAGTAGTGCAGGCAGTGTCAGGAGTAGCTAATTATATGAGCAGCTAATTGTATGGAGGAGTAGCACTTCTATATGGAGAGCAGACTAGGGAGTTACAAGGGACATAAGAGCTAAAAAAAGGAGTTGGATCTGATATCATGTCAGGCCAGGCAGTAACTCCATAAGGAAAAAATGATTCGTGTGTTGTATTCCATCAGGTAGGTCTTCATTATATACATGAGGGAGAGACTGTTCAGTTCATCTCCCGATGTCTATTTATATTTCTTATTTATATATTTACATAAATTCACCCAATCACAAGGATTAAGTGTCAACACATATTCTCCACCATGATATGACCGCTATACCTTAATTTATCGATCACTTTGGTTATCTGATAAGGATTTGAATTCCTTGAACTTTGGAAAAGTTCCAAACTTTTACTTCAAGAAGTAAACCAAATTCTTTCTGCTATATTCATCAATGAAAGTAAGGAAGTAACAACTTCCACCAATCGATTCTGTCCTCATAGGTCCACACAAGTATGTGTGCACTAGCTCAAGAGGTTGTGTTGATTTGTATGCAACTCCGTTTGGAAAACTTTCATGGTGTTGCTTTCTCAAGATGAAACAATCACAAGTACTAGCAGGGTCTTTGATGGGAGGTAATTCTCTGACCATTTGTTTTTGTTGCAACAATATTAAACCAAAAAGGTGAAAGTGTCCAAATTGAAAGTGCCATAACCAATAATCATTAGAACATGCAATTGTAAAGGAACTCACCTAACTATTGTAATTCATAATTAGAAGAAAGGGTCAGTTCCAACTCATCTGCACCTTTGCTATATACTGCTTGCTTGGGGGCTTATCATATATAAGACATTCTTATCCTTGAAAGATAAATTTATATCCTTTTTGTGTCAATTGACCAACAATTAACAAATGATGTTTGATACTAGGAACATAATGTACCTCTGAGATTGTCTTCAATTCCCCTTGCTTGGTCATAATGTTGACCGCTCCTTTTCTATCTACTTCCATAGTCTTATCAGTCCCCAACTTTACCTTTGTTTTCACAGATTAATCGACATTTGCACCCAAATTTTTGTTGCATGTCATGTGGTTACTGTAACCACTATCTAACATCCACACACTAGCAGAAGGTTCATGCATGGTATGGCAAGCTAGGAACATGGAGTTAGTACTCTTTGCAATTACATTAGCTCTCTCGTTCCCTTGATTATCTATCTTCTTCCTGCAATCACGAGCATAGTGACCAAGTTAATTGCAATAATAACATCTCGCCTTCATTTTTCAACTCTTTGATTATTTTTGAAGCTTTTGTAGTTGCTTCCACTTTCATGTTCATGCTCTTCTCGGCCATCTCTCTAACCACCATATCTTTCACCTTTTCCTCTGCCTCTCGATCCATTTTTTCCTCGACCTATGTCTCTTGAAATAGAAACCTAAATTTTGAAGGTGGTCTCTAAAGTGGAATTGCTATTTATGTCCATGCTTGCCTCATGCAATAGAAGTGATCCCATCAACCCATCAACTATCAACAATGCCAAATATTTGGCTTCTTCTATGGCTGCTACCACAACATCAAATTTGGTAGACAAATACCTAAGGACTTTTTCAACCATTGTTTGATATTTAATTTCTTCACCATAAATCTTTAACTGATTTATGACAGTTATGACCTGATTCATGAAAGAATCAATGTCCTATGACTTCTTCATTTGCAATTTTTCAAAATATCTCCTAGTATTCTGCAACTTAACAATATTGAATTTGGCTATACTTGTATAGTTTGTTGCCAAAATATTCCATGCTACTTTTGTTGAAGACATGATCATAATATTTTAGAACACTTCTTGATCCACTCCTTGATGGATAAGATGAAATGCTTGTGCATTCTTCTTCTTGTCTTTCTTCTATTGCTCCCTCTGTGCATTATTGAGAACTCATTCTGCTACTTCATCCTTAGGTTCTGAGAACCCAAGCTGATCATAATCCCAAACATCATGTTCCTGCAATGTGGTCGCCATCTTAATGGCCCACACATTATAATCTTTCCCTGTAAATAATGGGACCTGGGGCTAGAAATTTGAGAAAGCCATCTTTCTTGAATACATTTCTTCAAAAACCTAAATTTCTCTTTTTTATATGCTTGCAAAACCTCCTTTTATAAAAAAAACTTTATAAAAAAGCCTTTAAATAAAACTCTTTATTATATTTTAATACAAAAAGTCTTTTATATAAAAAATATTTATTAAAAAATTACTCTTTATAAGAACTCTTCAAAAAATCATATGATAGCATGAGAAATATTTATAATCGTAAGTGACTATGCCTATCGAATTTCAAACATGAAAAAAGTTGACTCGGAGTTATGACTAACATTCACTGTACTATAACATGGAATGATAATTCAAGGAAAACATGGTGGGTTACGGCAGCTGTGACTATACTTTAAATTTTGTAATGGGCTCTTCTCAATAGCACGACTATCCCTGAGCCTATGCAGCAAATATGGTGGCTCTTTAGACCAGAGGCCAGTCACAGCTCCCTTAACCAAAAAAAATAAACTATGGCTCTGCAGACTGCAACTGCATTTTGTATTTTCTTTTAACTCGTGAAACCTCGCTTTGATAGAAATTTATTGGACAAGCAGAGGAGTCAAAATAGAAATTCACACAAAAAACATGAGTTGTGGCTCCTCTATTGATCACACAAAACTTGATGCTTACAATGAACCCGGTGAAGGGTATTTATCCTTTTCCAAATAGCGACTTACCTAAATATCTTGACATACAATCACTCAACCCTGAACACTTATTTAACTAAATCTCTAATTTTAACGAACTCCTCATGCAGGAGTAATTGTCTTATTTTAAGATGGCTATAGTAAGAGTTTTTTAGTCTATTTTTTTTTCAATTTAAAATTAAATATTTTCTTTTCATTAAAAAAACGAGTAGTTTCCCTAATATTTTCCATACATAGTCTCATGTATTTTTCTCAGTAACAACAAATATCATCTACCTTACTTTAATGAAAAAACAACCTTACTTCAGTAACAAAACATTCACTGATATTTTCGATACATAGTCCTTGTTTCTGATAGATTTTCCTATCTTTAACTATATCATTCTACTATAATCTACATAAGATCAATGATAAAAAGAAATCACCTTTAGTTCTACAAGATCATGTATACCAACAAAGTTATTGCACAAGTAGGAACACCATAACATATTTTATCATCAATAAATAGGGAAATGATTCTCTATATGGAATTGATATATCCAGCATTCATTAGTGTGCCCTGTACATATGAGACAAAGTGAAGTGATGTTTATCTATGTTGATACCTCTCTTTGAAAAGAGGTCTACTACTAGTTCTGCTCTCTGTATATGTGTGAGAAAATAATACTCTGAAATTTCTTTAGTAGAATTGCAATGCACCTCATTCAGTTGGATAGAATGTGGGGCCAGATTTAGTGAAATTCTTGACCCTGTTTATAATGCTCTTAGCATCTCCATGTATGAAAATGTGTTCTATTCACAGCCATTTAGAAAATATAGATTTTAGTCTTTATTGAATACATAATTTTTATGTTCTTGGTATATATGGTGGTATGGGAACAGAAAGGTTGATAATGTTAGAAATAATTGCAGTTGGCAGGCTGGTTTATAGACTTTTTTGTTTTGGCTTCCATACATCTCATACATCTTGTTTTTAGGGCCCTTTGATATGTGTTCTGTCTTCATTGTCTAAACATAAATTATGTTCAAGATTTTTCTGCTATTGAAGAGGGTGTATATCATTTTGTTTATCTCCTAGATTCGACTCGGTGCATCTGGAATTCACAGCTTCTCGAACCTACTTTCATTTCCCTCTCAATCTCATTGCAACAAATATATTCCTCAATTAATGGTTTTTCAAATTCTTCATGTACTAGGTGGATATTTTAAGTAGGGCTTAAATTTCTTCTCCTACTCCTTGTTTATTAGGTTGAAATTGGATTAGTCTACACAAGCGGCAAATCTAACCAGGAATAGACGCCTGTTGGAAAAAATTCTGACTAGGGAAAATTTTAGAGGCTAAGATTCATAGATGGGCTAATTTTCCATGCATTTTCCCAAGAAAAGTTTCGCCAATTCCAATTTTTTCCTAAAAAGGATTTGCCCAAATTTTCTAAGAAAAAAAAATTTACCTTAAAAATGGCATAAACTTTATAGAGATTATATAAAATCATTAGAAGTTTGAATATTTTTACTAAAATATCACCAAACATTTTATAGTTTGCATATTATGGACTAGTAAGATTTGCCAAGGTTTTATTCTTTAAAATAAATTTCCATCCTTAAAATTTTCCTTAATTCTGACTCCGATCACTCACCGAGCCTGGAGACATAAAAACGGAGAGTCAGTTGTAGTCAGATGAAGTTCCAAATGAAAGGAACCTTTAGGCCATCTGGCAGTTGCGAGTTAATGGAGTGAGTTTTGGGTGGTTGAATTGCTGCAAGCTCATGAAACCTGAGAAAATTTGAAATCGTGCACACCTACAACTCAATTTGACACTCATTATCCATTCTCCAATTACTGGATCGTTGTCCATTCTACAATGAGTCTGAGCCATTTTCGCATGCGCCTACAACTAGTTCTTAATTTTCTCTTGCTGATACATTTAGGTAGTTTAAATATTATAAATATTTTTGTTGTCAATGGTATAATCAGTATCATTCACCTGGGATTTGATCGAATCAGTATTAAAAAAATTACAACCAACCTCGGTCTCCATGTGTTAAAATTTTCACTGTCAAATCTTTGTCTTCCTTCTAACATAATATGGGAGAGGTCTTCGCTCTACCACATTTCCCACCAGCAAAGGTGAATGCATCCAGGGACAATCCCAATTGGAGCATCACTGTGATAAGTTTGTCTCTGAGATATTACTCCTACACAATCCAAAAGATAGTTGGTTGAAGTTGCAATTGTAGGTTGTCTAATAATCCCTATTTCTCCATGGTTTACGATCCAAAGTATAATTGGCTTCCATATCAACCTTCTGAAGTGTAACATAAATATTTTTGTTGCTAGGGATGATGAAAATATAGACCTGCTCTAGTCTATTCATCTATTGCATTTCTAGATTATCCATAACAGTATCCTTGTTGAGAATGAGGCTGGTAAAAATGCTAAACATCAATGTTGGCCTTACTGATTCTCAACGTGATCACTTAATACAATTTCTCTATAAATAAAAATAAGCTTTCTCCTAGGATTGTATAGATATGAAGGGTGTTGACCCATAATTGTGTATACACCATATTTATCTTGAAAATAATTTCCACCCTATTCATCAACCCCAAAGGAGGCTTTAGGGATGTAGTCAAACAAGAACTCCAAAAATTGATGTATGTCAATTTTATATATCACACTTTTGATAGTTGTGGGTCTCACCATCAGTTGTTGCTCCTAAAAATATTGGAAAGTGGAGAATTTTTGTAGATTACATGGAATTAAACAAGTATACCTAGAAGAATCATTTTCCTCTCCCATTGGTAGATCAAGCCCTTGAAACCCTTATTGAGAAGAAATAGTTTTCCTACGTGGATAGATTTAGTAGATTCAATCAGACTCAGATTACTCCAGAAGCCCAAGACAAAATGACATTTACTTGTCCTTAGGGAACATTTGCATACAAAGTTCTTCCATTTGGTCTTTGCAATGCACCCACAACTTTTCAAAGAAAAATTCTAAGTATATTTTATGACTTAATTAATGAAAGACTTGAACTTTATATGGATTATTTTATGCCATATGGAAATGAATTTGATGACACATTAACCAATCTGGAAAAAGTCATCATCACATGTATAGCTTCCAGATTATTCCTGAGCAATGAGAAATATGGCATGTTTATGAACGAAGGTATAGTACCAGGATATTAAATATTTGTTGTGGCATTCAAGTAGTTCCAACAAAAATTGAGGTAATTCTCAAACTTCCTATTCCTCAGACACCAAAATATGTATGTATCTTTCTTGGTTATATTCGTTTCTATCATCATTTTATAACTCATTTTTCTAGAACTGTAGCACCTTTAAATGCATTAACATGACATGCAGAATTTGATTGGACTAACAAATGTGATAATTATTTTGCATAATTGAAGGAATTACCACTGATAGGACTAGTATTGTGGGGTCCCAATTGGAAAATTTCCTTTCACATATCCTTTGATGCATCTGATATGGCTATAGGAGAAATATTGGGATAGGAGGAAGATAGAAAAACTTATTCCATTTATTATATGAACAAAAAATTGACAACTACATAATTGAACTACACTATGATAGAGAATAATTTTTGGCTATTATTTATGTTGTCAATAAATTATGTCAGCACATTAGAGGCTACCCCTATCTTTTTGTACATTGACCACTCTGCTATTAAGTATATAGATGATAAACCCATTATGAATGGTAGAGTGTCTCGTTCGTTATTATTGCTACAAGAATTCGATATCACCATAAAAGATCGGTATGGGAAAGAGAATAATGTTGCAAAATTGTTATTCTAGGACCCACTTCCACCTGATTCTTCCCCTATCAAAGACAAATTTCTAGATGAACACTTGTTTGTTTTATCATCAAAGGCACCTTGGTACACTGACATTATGAATTATATCTCATCAGGGAAATTACCATCGCATACCTTGCCTCAAGAAAATAAACAGATCATGTAACGAAGTGCTTGATTTTCATGGATCAATGATTATCTTTCCACAGAGGGGAAAATTTGTAAATTCGTAGTTGTACTTGAGAAGATGAGGCTTATGATATCCTCAAATCTTGTCATGATCAGACGAGTGGAGGTCATTTGGCTGATTCTAGGACTAGACAGAAAGCACTGTGAATGGACTATTTCTGGCCCACTATATTTAAATATGATAGGAAATAATTTCAAAGCTACGATAATTTCTAGAGAATGGGGCACTCCATTTAGTCTCATGAAATGCCCCTTCAAACACAACTTGCATATGAACCATCTAAAAAATGGGCCATGGATTTTGTAAGCTCTATTAATCATTCAAATCAAAAGTCCTCTATTTTGGTTTGTACAGACTATGTCACAAAATGGTTGGAAGCAATACTTGTTTTGAGAGCGACAAAGAAGGTGGTTATAAATTTCTTATTCAAATGTTATGTTTGATATGGCCTACCTAGGGAACCTGAGACTGATGGAAGGCCTTAGTTTACAACTCACCGGATCTCTGCAACTTTACAGAAATATGATATTAAACACAGAGTTACCTCACCATACCATCTGCAAGTGAATGTTCAGGTAGAAAGCACAAATAAAGTTTTGGAAAAGTTTTACCAAGACAGTAGCTTCTAATTGCCAATATTTGGCCTATAAGCTTTACAAAGCCTTATGGGTTTATAAGACAACTTTGCGTAATACTACTGGTTTTTCACCTTACATGGTAAACACCAATATTTCCTATTGAATTCAAAATCAATACTTTAAGAAATTCTCAAGAATTTGTTCTATATTTTTCATAAGCATAGAAATAGTGCCTACAACAACAATTAATTAGATTAAATGCACCTTGTTTCCCTTCAACAAACATCTATAGTTCAGCAAGAAAGGTCTTAATGGCATGATCATCTTATCAAAAATGAAAAACTTTCAAAAGGAAGATTGTGAACTATTGTACGATTCTAGGTTTCAAGGCTTCCCATGAAAACTCCAAACTAGATGGTTAGTCCCCTATGAGGTTAGTGAAGTGCATGATAATGGAACTGTGCACCTCACTAAAATTGAAAATTCTGATATCTCTTTTCTTGCCAATGGTCATCGGCTTTGCCTATATCACCTACCAGTTACTAAGGTGTCTTTCTTTCTTGCACTTATGGATGAGATAGATTTGAAGGTTGCATCCAACAAGGGGAACATCCCCATGACTGTAATTTGGTAAGTTTTCTTTTAAATTATTTTGTTTTCAAAAAAATAAAAATGGAATGTTGTTTTTCTTTTGTGTTTGATGATGTGTGTATGTATATATATATATATATATATTGTTTTGTTTCCAATTTAAAATTGTTGTTACCCAAGTCAAAGTTGTCATTACCTAATTTTCATAAATCAATTATCAATATCTATTACCTAATTCACAACAATCAATTACCTTTGTTGTTACCTAAGTCACAATGTTGTTACCTTATTCACAGTGGACGATTACTGATTTTTGTTACCTAAGTCACAATGCTATTACCTAATTCAAAGTAGTTGATTACCGATTGTTGTTACCTAAGACAGTGCTATTACATAATTCACAATAAACAATTATCAATTGTTGTTACATAAGTCACAATGTTGTTACCTAACTCACAGTAGCCAATGATTTTTGTTGTTACCTAAGTTACAAAGGATGTTACTTTAGTCATGATTGTTGTCAATTTGGTTACAACTATTGTTTTGACATTTAGAGGGCTTGCAAATTTTTCCTCTTTGACTTAAATCACTTAATACTTTTAGTATTTATAGGTCCTCTTTAATATAATTATTGTGTTATTAGTTATCTTTGGTTATTTAAAAACTAAATTGTATTATAAGGGTATAATTTTCTAAAAGAAAAGATGATTTCGTCATGCCGACTTTCAACTACCCTTATTTGTCTAGTTCTTGATCTCGTAAAATCAATGTTGATTGTGTTGTCTTTAAATAATTTTGACATTTTCTAGTGAACTACTCCAACCTCAATCTTAATAAAGAAAAATATATTTATCAACCATCACTTTAAGGTACTTAGTTTTTAGAAGAAAGACTAGCCAAGATGAAATTAGTTACCAAAAAATGTTTTACGCCATCCCTAGCTCTTAAGGAGATAACTTCCCACCAAATTAATTAAGAAATATTTAATGATTAAAAATAATCATAGTTAAACAATAATAATAATAATAATAAGTCACTGGGGATGGGAGGTCTCATCAGAAGTTGACCTACCATGACCATAGGTCCTAATAAGGTGAAATTACCACTATTGGTCACCAAGCCAGCGTAATGGTCTATAGTTCTAAGGCCAAATGACAATAGGTCTCATCATGAGCTGACTTTTTCACTTTATTAGCTCCTATGAATGACATTGTTGTTAATTGGTCACCACATCAGAACAATGATCTCCAATAGACATCTAAGTAAATTAAAATGACTTTGTAACTACGTATATATTTCTAATAGATGGGACACTGACATACCAATGTGTTAAAAAGGAAACCCTATTGAGGCTATGGCTACCTGCTCATAGGAATGGCTATGCCTATGGTATAGAAGTTAATTAAAAAGTAGGATCTACTTAGTTACCTTACTTTCTCAAAGCTAATTATTAACAAAGTTTATTGTTGCATATATTTTCTAAAACTTATAATTTGTGAGGAAATATGTAATTAGTTATTGGAAAGTGATGGATATGATTTATGTTTATTAAGGCATTTGAATTTTTACATTTCAAGGAAAAGTCTTTTTAGGAATTTGACATTTGGCATTTTGTGTCATCTAATCTATTATTCCCTTATTCTACAAATTTGGCACCTTTGAACAAGGATAAGTAATTTACTCAACCAATCAGTACTTAGAGGTCCTTAGTTAATCTCTTTTGTTTTTTTTTTACCATTCCATGTTAACTCATTGGTACATTGTACCTAAATGCTACTCCTTTATCATTCTATTTATCCTTTCAAGAAATTCACATCAAATTAATCAATTCTATGAGTTTTGAAAATGACCTTTTGATGATTATTTATTCCTTGCTTCGTGTGGCAACATTATTACAATGAATTACCATAACTTGTCATTATTCACAAATATTAATTGATTGGCCTCTTGCACAATGACTGATATGAATATTGGTCAAAGATGACCTTAATTTAATTAGGGGGTGAGGGGGTGTAATAAATGAATAATTATATGGTATGTTGTTGCATGTCAAATTCTCATTTACATGCTATTATATTGGTACCAAATACCTTGTCGTTCTATATATTTTAATCTTGGTTGTGAATTACAGGTGATTGGTAAGGCTAACTCTATTATTCATAATTTCCAATTTCTTTCTCTCTCCATAGTTGATGAGGTTGCAACAATGGGAGGATAGTTTGTTCAGCATGAACCTAATCATTTCTGGATTAAACATGAAGTGTGTGTCATCTTGAACCATGTTTGGTGGATGGATTATTTTGGAAGGATTCAAAGGTTTGACAAGGAGATAAAATTAGAAACCACAGTAAGAAAGCTACATATTCAAGTTGACGAGAGAGCCATAATCGAAGTTACAGGACTTGTAGAAGAGGGAGAGAAAAGGTATGAAATGCATACTTCCTTCACATAATGAAATCTTCTTATTTTTAAGTGACGGTGAAGAATCAGTTAGGAGAGGAAAGTGATATAATCCCAATTGATGACAAAAATTATGGAAGGAATTGGGAGGAGTTATCTAGAGATACATTACATTCGATGGGAGGTATGAGGTACACAAAAGCCACCTCAAGCTGATGGCGTACTTAAGGCAAAAGGTATCCCTACATATCTCCTTTTTCTTGATATTTGTCTTGCATGAGAAAGCATCTAGAATGAAAAACGCTAAGGACCCTACCTTAATAGTGTGTCACCTTGGGTTAATCAAATTATTAGTAATGAGAACTTTAAACCAATTTCAACAAACATGGGAAATTTTTGTAGAAAAACCCATGCATGGACAAGAAGCTCAACCAGAAAATGCTTGAGAAAACCATGAATTTATTGAAAACCCTTAGGCAACCCTAGTTGACAGTGGAAATTGTGAAACCATAGTGCATAACGAACATCCAGAGGCTAGAATTGAAGCGAAACATTTTGAAGGAAACATTGAGATCTCTCAACATGATGATTCATTGTCTAAAAATACTCTGCAGGAACTCTCACAACATGAAATTTCAACTTCTCAAAGCCTAGTGTAGAATTTTTCTACATATCAGCTAGCTTTGATACCATGTAGAAATTCCCCCTATAGATCACATGGTAATGCAAAACACTTGATCTACTTCTACAACCAATTTAACAGAAGCTTAATCGAACATGAGAAACATCAATAATAACACATATAACTGATGTGGATAAATCAATTACACATAACACAGAAGCATTTACTCGGGGAAAGCCTCAGCCTAAAACCCCAACTCTGTATTATCATACAAGTGGAAATATAGCCAGTATTACAAAAAGAACCAGCTCAAAAACTATCCTGCTCTCTCTGCAATACCTCTGTTGCTCATAGAAAATCAAAATCCTCTATCGAACCTTTTGTTTTCCCTCCAAACCTCCTATTTCTTCATGCAATTTTGATTGGGGTCCAATGCAACCACTTGTGTGAATTGGCCTCTTCACACAGTCACCAACCTCTGATCCAACTACGCAGTCATGAAGGAGATAAATCCTCATCATGGTTGAGCTTACTTTATAGGAAAATAATTCATCCAATTGATAGTACACCGTCCCTTCTCTGATCTCAAATGGGTCTCTGTATGAACTAACATGCATGACTTATCCATGAGTGAATACTCAGTTATCTGAAATACAATAGTTACATGCATGCAATCATTAACTAACTGAACTCTCATTAATTTAACAAACTATTAAATTAATATA
Organism: Pinus taeda; assembly: GCA_000404065.3. Classification (NCBI taxonomy): domain Eukaryota; kingdom Viridiplantae; phylum Streptophyta; class Pinopsida; order Pinales; family Pinaceae; genus Pinus; species Pinus taeda. Next base: position 104,015 of record APFE030633969.1, on the reverse strand, counting down.
ATTGGACTTAACCCAGTTAACTGAGCCAACTAATTACAACTCAATATTACAACTCATCCTTATCTCTTTAACTAATAGATAAATTCCTCAATTAATAGATAAATTGTTGCATGTCCTCACATAGGCTTCAAGTTTGATTTTCCTTAACTAATTAACTGAAGATGAATTAATTAATTAATTTACAAACTGTTTTTAATACCAAAGTAGAATTTTACTTCCTATTTTTAGTCCAGGGACTAACTAAAATACGAATCCTTCTTGAACTGATAAAAGTAGCAATTCTATTTTTAGCACTTCCATTTTTCATTCATGTTTCCCAATCCAACACTTGTACTGAAACTGCTACTTTTCACACTTCTATTTTTAGCATTTCTTGTTGCCATTTTCAACACTCCCTCTCAACAAGAAAGGCTTCCTCTTGAACCCAATCTTGTACCTTCGTAATATTCTACATGCAACACTTCTACCAAGTGTGGTTGTTCCAGCAACTCTCGAAACAAAAAAAAAAACTCCCAACTAACCTCTCTGTTGGGGTAGAAACATACTCTGATGCTAAGGCTCTACCTACTGCTGATAAGTGCTCCCTCTCTGACCTCTACGCTATTACAACATCTCCATGCATCTCGCATCGTTTCACACCTCTCTATGCCATCCTACATTGTTGCAACACACTTGTGCCTCTCGCATTGCTACAGCCTGCTAGCTCTGCACTGTCTTGGGATTCCTGCACTGTAGCTCTCTCTGCCACTCCATCACCATCTCTCGCTACCAAATCAATCAGTCTTGCTACTCCTCTTCAAGGCTCCTATATCAAAGTCGAATAAAAAAGGTTGGGTACCTCAAGGACACTACCCCTTCTCCTTGGGAAGATCACTCCACATCGCCCCACCTCCTACCTCAAGGTATGGCTACATGTGATCCCTCTACCCACCTGGCTCGAATTTTCCCCCTACTAGAGGTCTCTACATGAGTAGATGTCTCTACTCGATCTCCTCTCAGCTTCTCTAGCTGTGGCTACTCCACAACCTCCTGAAGTTGCTTCACCAATTGTGGTTACTCCACAATTGTCCGATACTTCTTTTGGCCCTGCATGTTGAGAGGTAATTTACTCCCCCTCTCAACCACCAAGTATCTAACCTTTGCCTTGATGCTCAAGGCATTTCATGCATCTTGTACTTCAAGTGCATATAGGTTATTGGCTAGCACACCAATTTGTTTCATATTTCCCGTCGTCATGAAATTTTCTAGAAAAAGAGCTGCTTTTAAATTAGTGATATCTCCCTCATTCGAACTCCAAATCAGTCGATTTTTTTTTTTTTTTTTTTTTGGTATTTTTCTGCGGAATCCAAATATGCTATTTGTTTCAAAAAAATGTGTACAAAATTTTTCAAATATGCTCTGAAAGCTCGCGGCCCAAAACTCAAAATTTCAAAATCTCCTCTAGTATATTTTTCTCTGCTCTGATCACCTTTGCTTTGATAACATGTAGAATTTTTCTACATATCATCTAGCTCCAATACCATGTAGAAATTCCCCCTATAGATCACCTAGTAATGCAATGTACTAAAGAAAAACACTTGATCTACTTTTACAACCAATTTAGAGGAAGCTTAATCGAACATGAGAAACATCAATAATAACACATAACTGATATGGAGAAATGAATTACACATAACACAAAATAATTTACCTGGGCAAAGCCTCAGCCTAAAATCTCAACTTTCTATTATCATACAAGTGGAAATATAACCAGTATTACAAAAAGAATCAACTCAAAAGCTATCATGCTCTCTCTGCAATACCTCTGTTGCTCATAGATAGTCAAAGGCCTCTATCGAACCTCTGGTATTCCCTCCAAGCCTCCTATTTTGCGTAATTTTGATTGGGGTCCAGTGTAGCCACTTGCGTGAATTGGCCTCTTCACACACTCACCAACCTCTGATCCAACTACATAGTCCTGAAGGAGATAAATCCTCATCATGGATGAGCTTCCTTTATAGGAAAAATATTCATCCAACTGATAGTACATTGTCCCTTCTCTGATCTCAACTGGGTCTCTATCTAAACTGACATGCATGAGTTATCCATGAGTGAATACTCAGTTATCTGAAATACAATAGTTACATGCATGCAATCATTAACTAACTGAACTCTCATTATAACAAACTGTTAAGTTAATCTAACTAAACTTGACTCAGTTAACTGAGCCAATTAATTAAAACTCAATATTATAACTCATCCTTATCTCTTTAACTGATGGATAAATTCCTCAATTAATAGATAAAATGTTGCATGTCCTCACATAGGCTTCAAGTTTGATTTTCCTTAACCAATTAACTCAAGATGAATTAATTAATTAATTTACAAACTGTTGTTAATACCAAATTCGAATTTTACTTCCTATTTTTAGTCCAGGGACTCACTAAAATAGGAATCCATCTTGAACTGCTAAAAATAGCAATTCTATTTTTAGCACTTCCATTTTTCATTCCCTGTTGCCTAATCCAGCACTAGTACTCAAACTGCTATTTTTAGCAATTCTATTTTTAGCACATCTATTTTTAGCATTTTTTGTTGCCATTTTCAACACTCCCTCTCAACAAGAAAGGTTTCCTCTCGAATATGATCCTGTACCTTTTGAATGTTCTGCATGCAACACTTCTACTAAGTGTGGTTGTTCCAATAACTCTCGAAACAAAAAAAAAAAAAACTCCCAACTCACCTCTCTGTTGGGCTAGAAGCATCCTCTGATGCTCAAGCTGTACCTGCTCCTAACAAGTTCTCCCTCTCTGACCTCTACGTTACTGCAACATCTCCATGCATCTCGCACCATTGCACACCTCTTTGTGCCATCCTACACTGGTGCAACACACTTGTGCCTCTCTCATTGCTGCAGTGTACTAGCTTTGCGCTGTCTTGGCATTCCTACACTGTAGCTCTCTCTATCGCTCCATCTGTATCTCTCTACCAAATCAATCAGTCTTGCTACTTCTCATTAGGGCTCCTGTATCAAATTTGAATTGAAGAGGTTGGGTACCTTAAAGATCCTGCCCCTCCTCCTTACGAAGATCATTCCACATCGCCCCACCTCCTACCTCAAGGTATAGTTGGATGTGATCCCTCTACCCACCTGGCTCAAAGTTTCCCCCTACTAGAGGTCTCTACATGAGTAGATGTCTCTAATCAATCTCCTCTTAGCTTCTCTAGCTGTAGCTGCTCCAAAACCTCCTGAACTTGCTTCATCAATTGTGGCTCCTCCACAATCGTCCAATACTTCTTCTAGCATTGCATGTTGAGAGGTAATTTACTCTCCCTCTCAACCACCAAGTATCTAACCTTTGTCTTGATCCTCAAGGCTTTTCATGCATCTTGTACCTCAAGTGCATACAAGTTATTGGCTAGCACACCAATCTTTTTCATATTTCCTGCCATCATGAAATTTTCTAGAAAAAGAGTTGGTTTTAAATCAGTGATATCTCCCTCATCCGAACTCCAATTCTGTCGATTTCTTTTTTTTTTTTGGGTATTTTTCTGCAAGGAATCCAAATATGTTATTTTTTTTCTTCTGAAAATTGTTTACAAAAATTTTCAGATCTACTCTGAAAACTTGCAACCCAAAACTCAAAACTTTGAAATCTCCTCTAGTATATTGTTCTCCGCTTTGATCACCTTTTCTCTGATACCATGTAGAATTTTTCTTCATATCAGCTAGCTTTGATACCATGTAGAAATTCCCCCTGTATATCACCTGGTAATGCAATTTACTAAACAAAAACATTTGATCTATTTCTACCACAAATTTAGAAGAAGTTGAATCAAACATGAGCAACATCAATAAGAACACATATAACTAATATGGAAAAATAAATCACACATAACACAGATGAATTCACGTGGGGAAATCCTCAGCCTAAAACCCCAACTCTGTATTATCATACAAGTGGAAATATAGCTAGTATTACAAAAAGAATTAGCTCAAAAGCTATCTTGCTCTCTCTGCAATACCTCTGTTGCTTATAGATAGTCAAAGGCCTCTAGCTAACCTCTAGTTTTCCCTCCAAGCCTCCTATTTCTTTGCACAATTTTGATTGGGGTTCAGTACAACCACTTGTGTGAATTGGCCTCTTCACACACTCACCAACCTCTGATCCAACTACATAGTCTTGAAGGAGATAAATCCTCATCATGGATGAGCTTCCTTTGTAGGAAAAATATTCATCCAACTAATAGTACATTGCTCCTTCTCTGATCTCAACTGGGTCTTTCTCTGAATTGACATGCATGAGTTATTCATGAGTGAATACTCAGTTATCAAAAATACAATAGTTATATGCATGCAAGCATTAACTAACTGAACTCACATTAATTTAACAAACTGCTAAATTAATCTAATTGGACTTGACTGAGTTAACTGAGCCAATTAATTAAAACTCAATAGTACAACTCATCCTTATCTCTTTAACTGATGGATAAATTCCTCAATTAATAGATAAATTGTTGCATGTCCTCACATAGAGTTCAAGTTTGATTTTCATTAACTAATTAACTCAAGATGAATTAATTAATTAATTTACAAACTGCTATTAATATCAAATTTGAATTTTACTTCCTATTTTTAGTCCAAGGAATGACTAAAATAGGAATCCATCTTGAGCTGCTAAAATAGCAATTCTATTTTTAGCACTTCTATTTTTCATTCCCTGTTGCCCAATCCAACACTGGTACTCAAACTGCTATTTTTAGTAGTGCTATTTTTAATACTTCTATTTTTAGCATTTCTTGTTGCCATTTTCAACACATAGTATGATGAAAAAAAGAATTGCATCTTTCTTGGCTTCCTTATCCAAAAAGATGAGAATGCCATCTATGTTGAGTAGGTTGTAGCAAATTCGAAGTAAATATTCTGTTGTTCCCCTTGAAGAATTAGTTGATCTTATAGATGAGATAGATTTAACTTAGGAAATCGACAAAATAAGGGAAGCACAAAAACTTGAAGAGTATCAAGAACATCTAGAAGAAAAATTGTATCAAAGAACTTATGATACTGAGGACCTACCAGTCCTTCAGAAGATGGATTTGGATCAAGAAAAACCCAAAGTGGGGGTGGCACAAAAAATGTAAGTAGTGAAAAAATAAATGGAATTTATGGATATGGGAGACGAGACAACTATTGTGACCCAAGAACACACTCCTCAAATAATTTAGGAGTTTCCAATTGATCTTCCAATTACAAAAGTTCAAACCTTTTTTTACCGATTCTCTAGCCACTACTATTATAGAACCATCATCTGGTTCTGTAACCACTATAGTGCAACAATTATCTATTGATTTCATGGCTATAGTTTTAGAACCTTCCTCTCCAAAGGAGATAACCTTAGAAATTTTCGGTGATGTTCCGGTTGTTAGAACACACGAGTCACAATATGGCCTCTCAGTTGTTTCTATCTCAGAACATATTGCTAATTTAGTAGCTATAGAGACTTGTTATTTACCTCTTCATATTTTGGTGATTTATTCCTTGGCTGCTCATACTCAAGAAATCATTGTTGAATTTCCTGAAATTCAAATGTATACCTTTCTTCCAACTTTTCATTAAGATGATAAAACCACTATAGGTAACAGAAGTAGGAAGAAGAGTAAAAAATTTTCAAGAATTATTTCTCTAAGAAAGGAGAATGTTTTACTGAAATGAAAGGTATAGAAATTGAAGAACATTTTGAAATAGGTAAATAACCTGAGAGGGAAAGAAGTAAGCAATCCCGAACTTAGAATAAAAGAAAAGTTCCCTATTTTAAATCTACTAAAACCCAGACTAAAAAATAATTTTTAATTCAAACAGGGGTATAAACATATGTTGTTCCCATATATAATCCACTAATTATAAAAGTTGAGAAAGTGTCCTTCAAAACTAGTTGTTGAGCATATAATTTGATGTAATAATTCTTCAGGAACCATGCTACTTTGTTCACCTCATGGGTTGAAAAGTTTCCTTCAAGGAATATAAATCGAGTCTTTTCATGGAAGTGCCATACCTATAATTTAAGTCATTCATAGTAATTGAGAAATTTAAAAGGGATATCAAAATGGAGAAAGGTATGCATTTATTTTTGCATGAGAAAGTCTAGTCAAAATTATTAAAATGTAAAAGGAGAAACAAGTGCAATCAAGGTACATGAACCTTCATGGATCCATGAAGTGGACACTTGCATGGTAAAGAAGAAACAACAAAATGAAGGACCTCACGCATCACTTGTATTTTATCTGATTATCTTAGTATAATTATGAAAATGCTAAATCATGTAAAAATGAATACAAATTATAAAGCTCATGCGGGAATTAAAAGGTCATTAGGGGAGGTCAAGTGGTATCTAATCACTTGTATAAATATTTCCTCATGCCTCTAATATTGGGGGTGGATTTTGGCACTACAGTCTTTTATCATAGTTGTCAATACTGAGAGCTTGGAACACTCTTGCTCCTGAAAACTTTTAGGTTGAGTTGTGGTGACGCTAGTAGTCTACCTTGGAGATGATATGAGCATCCTACATTCCACTACTATAGTTTGATGCACCTAATGTACATGTACTTAGATTTGAAAAATAATCAATGAGAATCTCTTCACATTTGGCATCGATACCTGCATACTTTCATGGTGGTTGTAATAACTATTTGTTACTTCTATTGAGTGCGCATCTGTGATTTCATATTGGTTATATGTTCATGAACTAATTCGTAGCTATTACTTATATGTCTACTTTTGAATATGTGCTCTTTTATTCCATTCTACTTTGCTAGTAACCTATTGTGAACTAATTCATAATTAACTTCTATTACTTTCCTAGTTGTGTATGCCTTAGATGGTTTTAGCTCATTGAATCCTCTTGAGACATAATTCTTCTCATTGTTTTGTTCTCATGTTCTTGTTGCTTGTACTTCGAGTCATCGATTATGGATTGATTTTGTCCTTATTCCTTGGGAATTTCACACTTTCTCTCACATTAACTTCTCTTTAGTTGACAACCAAGAGGAAAAAAATCATGGTGGAATCTATGCCCACATACTGGATGGGTTTCCCATCCCAAATGGGGTGAGGTCTATTTGGGACTTCACACACGGGAGACCTCACTACTAATGGTAGTACATTTTGTCCCATCATCACACCTAAAATTGAATACACCACTTTAAATTTGATTAAAATTATGATGCTCATATTTTTTAAATGAAATATAAATACAATTTTTTTACTTTTAAAATTTTTATTTATTTTTAAAATAATTAAAAAGAATTAATTAAAATATATAAAAATTCTAAACAAAAGTAAAGTATATATATATATATATATATTATATATATATATATATATATATATATATATATATATATATATATATATATAGATATAATATAGAATAATATATATATATAGATATATATTTCCTTTTAAATTATTCTTTATTAACTTTAAAAAACATTATAGTAAAAATATCTCAAAAAAAAATTCTTGTACATACTATGTAATTTATAGCTACCTAATCTCCAATGACTAGTTCTCAATAGCTAGTCGTCAACAACTAGTTTTCAATGACTAGTTTTCAACAGCTAGTTTTAACCCTAGATAATGATGCAAACTTACTATTTACTTTCTCAAAATATGTAGGGATGCATCATTAGTTCTAGTGTTTGCACAAATTTCTCAACCATTGAACCCCTTTTAAGTTTTCTAGCTACCTAATCTCCAATGGTTAGTTCTCGACAGCTAGTCCTCAATGGCTAGTTTTGACCCTAGACAATAATGATGCATTATTACTATTTATTTTTTAATGTTGTATGATTTTTTCCACCTTATCCTAAGGATGAACCACATTATTTTTTTTGAAACTTCGTCCCAGTTGTAAAAATTTGATTAATCCAAAAGACAATTTTCTATTTTAAATATATTTCAAAACATGGTTCACTGATGCAAGCAACAAGAAGACATGACATGCATGGAGGGACGATTCATTTAAAGTGAGGGAAGAATATGTGATGGCAAGTATTGGTTGTAGTGATGGATCCATAGCAGGTATAGGTTGTTGAGGCCTTCATCAAACAATTAGTTCATGAACGTGATTGACAGGGGATCATCCATGGATCCCTATTTTGAAGTTGAAACTGATGCTAGTGGTTGATATATCAAGGGAATGAGGGTTTTTCATTCCAGTGTTGGCGTCTTTACAGGATATGGCTTGATCATTAATGAGTATAACCATGGTGATGATGTCTATGAGGGTTCTAGATAATGGCCCGGAGTGGGCATTGAAGGAATGGGTTCCTGAAAAATTCTTTCAAAAGGACCAAAGAAGAAGTTCATGTAGGGAATGTCAAAAAATATAACATATGAAAGGTTTTTTAAAATATGTGTCAGCCAAATGGGGAAGGATAAAACCTCCAAAATTTCCCAATATTTTTCAGGACTCTGTTTCATGAGTCCCTCTACACTTTGGTTAATGAGGTTGATGTTTTTCTCATGCTTACATTTAAGATACAAGATTAAATAGGAATTTATGTGGGTTTGCTGAGGCTCCTCTTCAAAGGAAGAAAACTTAAAATGGAACTGGAACTCAAAGACTATGACATTAATAAGGATGCGTCTATATTTATTATTTCTTGCTTGAATGGTGGAGCCATGGGTTGGGGAGCATCTTCGACACCAAATCCAATTTACTTCAAGGATGTCCTCGGGACAATAAACAATTTTCATTAGACTTAAACATCTCCCAGGTCATTCTAGGTGGAGAAAGTTGAGGTCATATCCTCTATGGAAATTTCACACCTACATCTAGAGGATGCCTTTAGGATCTATCCTAAGTCACCCCTCATTTGTTTCTTTAATAGTTTATGGCCTCATTCATAAGACATTTAATTGGATTAATTCATCTTAGAGCAAGAAGTGAAAGGTCATCTTCTACTCAAAGGGATTTTTTAATAGTTCTTTTTGCTTAACTGAAATATTACAAGAAGGGCCTAACTGGTGGCCTTCGTTCTTGGGTAAATTTCTTTTTTTTATAACTCTCTAGTTTCTAGATTTCAACCCCTCTACAATAGTTATTACCAAGCTTCCAATCTACACTCAACTTCCAATTCTGCCAACCCACCTATGACACTTTTCACTTTTTCAAGGTATTGCAAACTCCTTGAATTTTCTTCTTTCCATTGATCCTCCTCGCGAATAGCTTTTTGTATACACATATGATATAATTTATGTGGAAATCAACATTAGCAAAGGGATTGTAGATCAAATAAAATAAAAAACCATCTATTATCATTAGACCCAATCTTCGAATTATGAGAATATTGTGTTTCAGTGTTGACTTTATCTTCAAACTAGCCATTTGTAGAATTCTCGCCCCCAGTTAAATCCTATCAAGAAATGACACAATAGATATTCTAAATAAAAATTTTGGAATCCTTGTGTCTCACCCCATATTGAAGGTGAGACATATGTAATTTCTAACCAATAAGATGAGGATGTTGATGATTTTATGATCTTGGGGGATCACGAACAAATTATAGTTATTCGTTGAAATCATTAGGACTCAATAGAGAACCTAGTGATCTATCGAAATAGGAATTTGGTAAACAAAGAGGTCTCTTTGGGTATTTTGAAGTGTTCTCATGAATTAACATCTTCTAACAATGATAAGAGGTATCCTTAAGCTCTCAACAATAATCTACAAATTGTTTTGGCCACTTCCCTCATGTTGGTTGGACCAAGGTTGTGAGAAAGAGAGGAAAGAAAATTTGGTCTAAATATCATCCCCAATTCAAGTGATTCTTTCTGGTCCGTTGAATCTATGTTAGTTTTAATAAGGAAGAAGAAATCCTTGAGATAGTTAGCTACTACAATAGTTATCTCATGAAACTAAGGATTAGTTTTATAAAGATAAGGTAATGTTATTTAAGGATAAAATTAGTTTGTAAACATTTTATTTTATGATATTTTCTCTTAAGTAGATATTTATTTTCCCTTTTCTCATGATCTTACCACTACTTAATTTTTGCATGCACTTTCCACATGGCCTCCTCATAGTTTCAAAAAATAGGGTTAGGTGCATCATTTGGATATTCCTTCACATATATTTTAAATGTGTATTTCTTTCACAATGTTCCCATTACATTTCCTATTCCATATGTCGATTCCATCTCCTATTCTATCTATGCATTCCATCTCCTATTTCATTTCTTACTACATCAAAACATTCCATCTCCTATTTGATAGGTTGTTTCATTAGGAAAAGATCATAATATCTACATTTTTAATGCAATGGAACAAAAGGTCATAAAAAAGCATAGAGATAGGTGTGAAAGGTGGAGAGCTATTATTGAATAAGCAAAGTATAGGACCTATGCATGCTCATAAATATAAAGTAATTTTTATCATTTCCTTGTTTGAATTATGATATTTCCTTACTATTACTAGTTGCTTACTCTTATCGTTGTCAACTTAAACATTAAACGAAAAAATAGACTCAAATTTTCTTATCTTTTAGATAAAGCATTTGAACTTTACTATAATTTTCCCTACAAAATATATGTATGTATTTCAAAACATGTTTCATTCATATCATGAAATGATATGCATGTAATAAATTTCTTGTATACCAAAAAATACAGTCAGTGACTTCCCATTGTTTTCTTAAAACTATACATGAAAAGGTTTTAAACTCCCTATTTAAAAAGGTTAAAATCCATTTGGAACACCTAAAACCCTCCCCATTTTTGTCCATTCTAAAGCCTAAGCAGTATTTTGGCCTCAAGATAATCATGTTTTATTTATCTTTTCACAGAGAGGTGATCATTATTTTTCAGAAAGTGATGATTAATATTTTTCAGATTTAGCTTGCTCTCTAATCAATTTTTCTAGTCATTTAATAAAATATTTGAGTTATAACCTGGGTTTATCTTGTTCACATTTTGATAACTTGGATTTAAGGTTATGGCTTAATGGTTAACATAAAGGGTGGTTATGTTACTTAATAATAATAATAATAAGAATAATAATAATAGACTCTATATATATCTTCTTTCCCAATAAAACTATAAAATCAACATTAATGTTAATATCTTTGGATGACTTCTTGTAAATAAAGGAGAGAATTAGTCAATATTTATTCTCTTATGGGTTCAATTCCCTAATACCACTTCAGGTCAATCAAATGGTAGCAAGGAAACCTAAGGTTGAATTGAAATTGATGTATTAAAAACCAATGCATTATTGCGACCATGCGATAAGAGTAGGAATTCCTACCAAGTAGCCTTAAGTGGATCACTAAGACTAAAACATAAGGTGTAAGTTCGAGAATATAAATATCTCTATTTTTCTCTTGGCAATTAGTCCTAACAATGACATAAAAGGGTCCTATGAATTGTCCTAATAAATACCTGACTCTTTTTGTTTAGAGTTCACTAATATTTTGTTAGGCCCCTATATTTTGTTATTAGTACAACCCCCTTATTATATTGTTGTGCCCATTTAGTCTCCATATTGTTACTATTGTGCCCCATTTGTGTAATGTAAAGGGGGTTCCCCCCTCAAAGAGGCTGAATTATAAGGTGTTGATCTATCTTTTCTATCTTTTTGTGAGCTGGTTTCATAACATATTTTAGGTATTATGGGGATAAATCATAGGATAAATCAAAATTAGAGTTAATATATGTGAATACTATCTTGAAAAGTTAAGTACTTCCTTGACTATAAGTTATTCTGGTATGGGTTGACAATTATAATCAATATCCCACTTATTTTAATTTCTAAGGTGAATTAGATATGGTTTAAGGTGACTTTAAAATTGTATTTGAGATAGCTTGTGCTAGAATTAATGTTGTGCACTATCACTATTAAAATCATACTTTTTCACCATGCATGTTCTAAATAGGTGTAATTTTGATTTGAGTAAAGAGTTAAAATGTTTAGGGAAAACAAAATTATGGAAGGCTCTTTCATTACTAGTAAACAAGGATAATATCAATATTATTCCTCTTCACTTTTCATGTTTCGCTGTGCATTTATAAGAATAGTTTTTTATTGCTTCTTGTGCTTTAATAGGGATGATGAGAAACTACTAACTAGTGGAGCCGACGAGAAGCTTCTTTTTCCAATCCATATGGATTTTGGCTTGCCATTTGAAGTAAAAAGCTTCCAATAGGATACAAAGGCTCTAATGAGTATTCGTGAGTGACTCACTAATCTAACAGATGCCTAAATATTGTTATCTTTGCAAAGTAACACAAGAACAAAAGGCCTTCAAATGGCCATACAATGTCTTAAAATGGTCTCAATTGAATAAGTTGATATAATGAGAGGTGGAAACATAGTTGCAAGGTGAAACGATGAATATTTTAATTAGATGAAAGGGGGCATGCATGAATATTGCATGAAAAATCTTCGTTAGTAAGGGAGAAGGGTTGGAATTATTGGTATAGAATACTACAAATATTTAATTAGGTTATAACAAGTTCAAGAAAAGTAGTGCCCTAAGCAATTGATAATGATGTTAAACATATAAGATCAACATGAATTCAGAAATTTTAGTGGAGATGTTGGCTCATCTAAGTGATTAAATCTAATGAATATCCTGAAGAATAACTTGGAGAAACAATTTCCATGTCATCCAAAATATTAGGATCTCCAACTTTGAAATTCTCCATGACTGTAAATTTCACACTACAGTATTGATACCTTCAAAAAATGGATCAAATTCTCGCCATTGATATTCAGAAAACACAACATCTAGCACATAATATCTCTTTCCTTTGGTCGTTGCATTCCATCTAAACATGATAGGCTTCACAAGAATAAAATTTTGTCTATCCTACAGATCAAAAAATAATCACGCATTGTGGCACACTTTGTTGTTTGCATGGATATACATATGTCACTTTCCACACTTCGCATGGACATCCATGCCATTTTGAGATTAACACATGCATCTATTCCATTTTTTAACAAATGTAAGTTCAATTTGTGACTTGGTTGTACACTTAGTAGGGTGTAAGTGTCCACACCTAAGCTTGGATGATAGGGAAAGTATTCATTCTTTAGTGGGGGATGTTGTGATACATGAAGGACGAGAGCCATTACATGTGGTTAATGTCAAATTAAATTTAAACCTTGTACATTTAAAGTTACATGTCACTATTGCTGACACAATAAAAATAAACAAATTCAAATCAAATGTTAATAAGGGGCTTTTCTAGTAGGCTCACCAAATATTAAAATTAAATGGCATGGTAATGTTGGGCATTTCATCTCACTATCATGATTTTTGCATGCACCAGTGACAGGTTTGGCTCTATGGTTACTATCATGTTGGGTTAAAATTCATGTCCTAGCAATGCGCCCTTGATCAATTTTGAGTAATTTAACTTGGGTCGATTAGTATGAGCCCATCCACAACAAAAAAACTTGTAGATATAGTCAAATGAGCATAATTCTCAAACCATGTATCACATGTAAAAAATATCTACTAGACGATGTAAGACAAGTACAACTAATTCTATAAAACACATATGGCTGGAGAGATGAAGGTGCTAGTGAGTTAAATTTATTTCCATCCTTTGTATAAATATTTTGTTCTAATAGACTTCTGACAATTGCAGGAGAAGTTGTCAAACATGATGTGAAGGAGCTTGTAGTATGATTTTATCATGAATTTGTCTAACTTGACACCGATGATACTGGTTGCAATTGAAATCCCACCTAGGGAGGAAAATGAAAAAACTTAATTAGTCACTCTAATTTTCTTTTAGTGGGAAATATGCAAGTCATAGGAAGACCATGTAGAAGGAGAGGCTTAGTGTACAATTGATAATTGTGCCACAGTAACAAATATAATTACATTGATAATTATTGACAATTGTGACATTACACCCTAATACAAAGGAAACATATTTTTCCTATCTTTTTACCATGTACGTATGTTTGGTTTTTTTGTCCATTCTTTGTATTTCAGATAATTGGGTAGTCTATGTTATAGAGGTATTTTTTCCTTGCAAGCCACATGATATATAACTTCTCCAAACTTCCCTTGATTCTTTTCAAAATTATAATATCTTTTCCTTTCAACCTAGGCAAAAATAAAGATAACTTGAAAGAGGATGGCAAGATGTAAGGGTAAATACCAAAGTATCTTGATACTCATAAGAGGTTGCGACTGATTTATTTCTAGACTCTTGGAGGTAACTTTTCCTGCAATATTTTATGCTTCAAAGATGCAAGAACCTTTCACCCCCTTTCAATTGGTAGTAGTATTTTGTTCTGTGAAAGGAGATCCTCTCAAACTATATTACTTTCTTTACCCAAGGGGTTTGTCTACTCTGTTGTATTCCAAGTAAAACCCATGTTTTATGTACATCTATTTAAACCATTTCAAAATCTAGGAATCTACAAGGAAAGACTTGCTTCCATTTCACCGGACTTGCTAAAAAACAACCTAATTATTCATGCCAAACAAATTGACAAATAAGTTAAATAGGATAACATAAAATCAACTTTTTAATTAATTTAATTATATAAATTATGTTTGTATTTTAATAATTTAAACTTTTTTTAATTTAATAATATGTAATAGTTTTTTTTTTTTAATATTCCTTGGTGTGAAAGTGGGTGGTTTTACACTGGTGGGTACAAGAATGTCGCCATCTATATAGGGGTGGTCCTTGCGGACCAAATAAAGATTCCCTGAATAATTTTAATAATTATATTCTCTTAGAATCAATAACTTATTAGCCCAGAACACTAATCCTACAAACAAAAAATAATAATATAAACTGTTTATTTAAATTTCAAATCCTTAAATAATAAATTTTTAAATATAATTTATTAACATAAATACGGATATTTCCTTTATTATCGTTTTTATTTACTTCACATAACCTAAATAAATATTTAAAAGAACATGAAAATCATCAGATTTTTATTTTTAAATAAAATATTTACATTAATTGTAATATATTTTTTAATATAATATATACAAATAAAAATAAATATTGTTAACTAAATTAATATTAAATTGCGACAGTTTGATATATATATTTTTTTCTAAGTAAGGTAATTATGATAATGATTTCCACCGTAACTTATTTTGATGAACTTAATACAAGGTAAACTCAATACATATTACAAACTAATTGTTCTACTTCATAAATCAAATATCACATAATATTAAACTAAAACATAACCTCTTTAAACAAGCTATGGCTTTCCACGAATTCTTGTATCTATGTCGTTCCACGATCAAATCACAATATAATTTGTTTATTCAAGCTATGGATTTGCACGAATTATATTACCTGTCTTTCCATGATCAAACTACATAAAGTAATCTTTTTAGACTAACTTTTGGGTTTCCACAAATAATTGTACCTGTCGGCCCACAAATTCCTTTACTGGATATCTAATGAAACCTCGAAGAAATAACAATTTATTGTGTCGCAGGTAGAAATGTACATTTAATGCAGTTAAGGCGTTACTGACCTTTCAAAAAATTTCAAGTTACTGTTGTACTATTCGATTTCGAACGTAGCAGTTGCAGACAAGTGGGGCGAACCCATAATTGTGAGGACTTGAGCTGGGTGAGACCGTTTTCGCGACAATCACAGAGCTTGTTGTTCCATCCTAGGTGCATGATCTTAGTACAACAGCCATGAGTTGTCATGAGTTTGGTGTGTTTCACCATACCATCTTCATGGCCACAATGAAGCCAACTCATTGTACTCTGATTTATCACACCATCTTCATGATCGCCATAGACCCAACTCATATTATCGTTTATAAGGTCTGAGTCGTGCTCTCAAGATTGAAGCACTCTTCAGTGACATCTCTATTCTAATGAATTTTAAAAACAGTATTTCATCTACTCTATGAAAGTTGTTAAAATTGCGAATGATTTTGGCGTCTGTTAAGTGATGGAGCTGTGTGAGAGTTATGTTTAACGGACCATCATGACAGGCATTACAACATCTAAGAAACGTGTGATTGTTTGCTGTAACATGGCAGTTGTGTTGCCATTTGGAATGGGTAGGATTGGAAATAAGAAAAATACAGAATGACTTTCTATGAGCTCTGTCTAATTCGTTATCTGCCCCCATGACTCATGCTAATTCTATTGTTCAACATCGGGTTAGGAAATATACAATACAGACCATTTTGGGGGGAATTTCTTAAATGAGTTACTTAGGAATCTATGACAAATACGGGATTTCCTTGATGGCCATGCTTGTTTTGAAGGGCATAGGTAAGAAGTGCTTTCCCTGGTTAAAAACCGAACGAATATGTAAACATTTCTATTTAATATGAGTGTTCTGTTTTTTTATTTACTAAAAAAATAAAAAAAATTACCGGGGTTTGCAGTAATGTGAAGGAGTGAGAGGGTAATAGTTTGTATGAAATGCAATCTATATACCATTTTGGTAATGACAGGAGGGTTCATAGTTTGTATCACTGAAATGGAATGGAATGCGAAGTACTCGTCAGTTCCAGTAGGCGACAACCAAGATTACTATGCAGTTAAATGAAATGGTATGGAAAGTGAAGTACTCCTTCCCTCCCAGCTCCAGGTTCAGTAGGGTTCCTGTGTGGTTAACGAATTGGTGGGCATCTATATATCTTTATTTTAGATCTACGGAATATTCTAGAATACTATGGATAGCAGAAAAGATCAATTGTTTGATATCTGACATCCCCAAATCCAATGAACACTAGCGAGGTCAATTATTTGATTAATTGCTGTTGTCCATTCAATTCTCCGCATAGCATGGAATGGCATGTGAAGTAGTCTCACATAGATAGTGGCGGATCCATAGTTCATAGTTCATGTGTATTTTGATGGTTTGTTTCAATGAAATAGAATGAAGCTCGCTCAGTTTCAGTCCGGTTTATCAAAAATTCCCACGTAGCTGAATGAAATGGTGGAAACGAAAGGCATGTGAAGTACTCGTGTATCCATAGAGTTTGGGTTCATCCATAGTTTGTATGTATTTTAATGAAATGAATTGTGATGTGAAATAGTTGCTGCGTGGGTGATATAAACTTATCAATTGCAACATGTAAGCATTCCCCACAGCTAGGATGGACAAGAAGAACAGTGATATTTTACATTATTTTAGACTGTCTGCTGTTCATATTAGTGGTGTATTTTACATTATTTTAGACTGTCTGCTGTTCATATTAGTGGTGTATTTTACTGTGGATAGATTTTGGAGATAGGTTAAAATTTGAAAAGTTTTAAAATTTGTTTAAGTGGGATCAAACTAGATCGATTTATATTTTGATCAATTTACTAAATAAAAGCAAAGTCAAATAATTCACCTCCCTGTCTTATCCAATTTTTAATATTCTTAAAATTTACAATCAAATTAAATTCGCATTCA
>APFE030633969.1:45136-86596 GCA_000404065.3 Pinus taeda | reverse complement strand
TATATAGAAAGGAGGTCTTTTCATTTGTATCATCCAAGAATTGTTCGTTTGTGTAATGTAAAGGAGGTTGCCCCCTCAAAGAGGCTGAATTATAAGGTGTTGATCTATCTTTTCTATCTTTTTGTGAGCTGGTTTCATAACATATTTTAGGTATTATGGGGATAAATCATAGGATAAATCAAAATTAGAGTTAATATATGTGAATACTATCTTGAAAAGTTAAGTACTTCCTTGACTATAAGTTATTCTGGTATGGGTTGACAATTATAATCAATATCCCACTTATTTTAATTTCTAAGGTGAATTAGATATGGTTTAAGGTGACTTTAAAATTGTATTTGAGATAGCTTGTGCTAGAATTAATGTTGTGCACTATCACTATTAAAATCATACTTTTTCACCATGCATGTTCTAAATAGGTGTAATTTTGATTTGAGTAAAGAGTTAAAATGTTTAGGGAAAACAAAATTATGGAAGGCTCTTTCATTACTAGTAAACAAGGATAATATCAATATTATTCCTCTTCACTTTTCATGTTTCGCTGTGCATTTATAAGAATAGTTTTTTATTGCTTCTTGTGCTTTAATAGGGATGATGAGAAACTACTAACTAGTGGAGCCGACGAGAAGCTTCTTTTTCCAATCCATATGGATTTTGGCTTGCCATTTGAAGTAAAAAGCTTCCAATAGGATACAAAGGCTCTAATGAGTATTCGTGAGTGACTCACTAATCTAACAGATGCCTAAATATTGTTATCTTTGCAAAGTAACACAAGAACAAAAGGCCTTCAAATGGCCATACAATGTCTTAAAATGGTCTCAATTGAATAAGTTGATATAATGAGAGGTGGAAACATAGTTGCAAGGTGAAACGATGAATATTTTAATTAGATGAAAGGGGGCATGCATGAATATTGCATGAAAAATCTTCGTTAGTAAGGGAGAAGGGTTGGAATTATTGGTATAGAATACTACAAATATTTAATTAGGTTATAACAAGTTCAAGAAAAGTAGTGCCCTAAGCAATTGATAATGATGTTAAACATATAAGATCAACATGAATTCAGAAATTTTAGTGGAGATGTTGGCTCATCTAAGTGATTAAATCTAATGAATATCCTGAAGAATAACTTGGAGAAACAATTTCCATGTCATCCAAAATATTAGGATCTCCAACTTTGAAATTCTCCATGACTGTAAATTTCACACTACAGTATTGATACCTTCAAAAAATGGATCAAATTCTCGCCATTGATATTCAGAAAACACAACATCTAGCACATAATATCTCTTTCCTTTGGTCGTTGCATTCCATCTAAACATGATAGGCTTCACAAGAATAAAATTTTGTCTATCCTACAGATCAAAAAATAATCACGCATTGTGGCACACTTTGTTGTTTGCATGGATATACATATGTCACTTTCCACACTTCGCATGGACATCCATGCCATTTTGAGATTAACACATGCATCTATTCCATTTTTTAACAAATGTAAGTTCAATTTGTGACTTGGTTGTACACTTAGTAGGGTGTAAGTGTCCACACCTAAGCTTGGATGATAGGGAAAGTATTCATTCTTTAGTGGGGGATGTTGTGATACATGAAGGACGAGAGCCATTACATGTGGTTAATGTCAAATTAAATTTAAACCTTGTACATTTAAAGTTACATGTCACTATTGCTGACACAATAAAAATAAACAAATTCAAATCAAATGTTAATAAGGGGCTTTTCTAGTAGGCTCACCAAATATTAAAATTAAATGGCATGGTAATGTTGGGCATTTCATCTCACTATCATGATTTTTGCATGCACCAGTGACAGGTTTGGCTCTATGGTTACTATCATGTTGGGTTAAAATTCATGTCCTAGCAATGCGCCCTTGATCAATTTTGAGTAATTTAACTTGGGTCGATTAGTATGAGCCCATCCACAACAAAAAAACTTGTAGATATAGTCAAATGAGCATAATTCTCAAACCATGTATCACATGTAAAAAATATCTACTAGACGATGTAAGACAAGTACAACTAATTCTATAAAACACATATGGCTGGAGAGATGAAGGTGCTAGTGAGTTAAATTTATTTCCATCCTTTGTATAAATATTTTGTTCTAATAGACTTCTGACAATTGCAGGAGAAGTTGTCAAACATGATGTGAAGGAGCTTGTAGTATGATTTTATCATGAATTTGTCTAACTTGACACCGATGATACTGGTTGCAATTGAAATCCCACCTAGGGAGGAAAATGAAAAAACTTAATTAGTCACTCTAATTTTCTTTTAGTGGGAAATATGCAAGTCATAGGAAGACCATGTAGAAGGAGAGGCTTAGTGTACAATTGATAATTGTGCCACAGTAACAAATATAATTACATTGATAATTATTGACAATTGTGACATTACACCCTAATACAAAGGAAACATATTTTTCCTATCTTTTTACCATGTACGTATGTTTGGTTTTTTTGTCCATTCTTTGTATTTCAGATAATTGGGTAGTCTATGTTATAGAGGTATTTTTTCCTTGCAAGCCACATGATATATAACTTCTCCAAACTTCCCTTGATTCTTTTCAAAATTATAATATCTTTTCCTTTCAACCTAGGCAAAAATAAAGATAACTTGAAAGAGGATGGCAAGATGTAAGGGTAAATACCAAAGTATCTTGATACTCATAAGAGGTTGCGACTGATTTATTTCTAGACTCTTGGAGGTAACTTTTCCTGCAATATTTTATGCTTCAAAGATGCAAGAACCTTTCACCCCCTTTCAATTGGTAGTAGTATTTTGTTCTGTGAAAGGAGATCCTCTCAAACTATATTACTTTCTTTACCCAAGGGGTTTGTCTACTCTGTTGTATTCCAAGTAAAACCCATGTTTTATGTACATCTATTTAAACCATTTCAAAATCTAGGAATCTACAAGGAAAGACTTGCTTCCATTTCACCGGACTTGCTAAAAAACAACCTAATTATTCATGCCAAACAAATTGACAAATAAGTTAAATAGGATAACATAAAATCAACTTTTTAAATTAACTTTAATATATAAAATGTTTTGTATTAATTATAACTTTTTAATTATAATATGTCGACAAGCAACAACGGCGCAAAAAAAAAACAAAAATAGATTATTTTTATTATATTACCTGTGATGAGAGTGGTTGGTATACAAACAACCTATGAGGCTACAAAAATGAATCAATCATATCAATTAGAGGTGGTCTTGCGGACCAATAGATATTCCTGAATAATTTTAATAATTATTCTCATAGAACTACTATTAGCCAGCACTATCTACAAACCACCAAATAATAAATATACTGTTTATTTAAAATTCAATTATAATAATAATTTTTAAATATAAAATTTATAATAATAACGAATATTTATATTTATTATCGTATTTAATTTACTTCACAATAAATATATTTTAAAAGACATGAAATCAATCAGAAAATTATTTATATAAATAATTATAATTAATGTGATAATATATTTTTAAATAAAATAAATATTTAAATAAAAATAAAATATTTGTTACTAAATCATATCATAAATTTTGCATAACAGTTATAAAATATATATATTTTTTTCTAAGTAAGGTAATTATGATAATGATTTCCACCGTAACTTATTTTGATGAACTTAATACAAGGTAAACTCAATACATATTACAAACTAATTGTTCTACTTCATAAATCAAATATCACATAATATTAAACTAAAACATAACCTCTTTAAACAAGCTATGGCTTTCCACGAATTCTTGTATCTATGTCGTTCCACGATCAAATCACAATATAATTTGTTTATTCAAGCTATGGATTTGCACGAATTATATTACCTGTCTTTCCATGATCAAACTACATAAAGTAATCTTTTTAGACTAACTTTTGGGTTTCCACAAATAATTGTACCTGTCGGCCCACAAATTCCTTTACTGGATATCTAATGAAACCTCGAAGAAATAACAATTTATTGTGTCGCAGGTAGAAATGTACATTTAATGCAGTTAAGGCGTTACTGACCTTTCAAAAAATTTCAAGTTACTGTTGTACTATTCGATTTCGAACGTAGCAGTTGCAGACAAGTGGGGCGAACCCATAATTGTGAGGACTTGAGCTGGGTGAGACCGTTTTCGCGACAATCACAGAGCTTGTTGTTCCATCCTAGGTGCATGATCTTAGTACAACAGCCATGAGTTGTCATGAGTTTGGTGTGTTTCACCATACCATCTTCATGGCCACAATGAAGCCAACTCATTGTACTCTGATTTATCACACCATCTTCATGATCGCCATAGACCCAACTCATATTATCGTTTATAAGGTCTGAGTCGTGCTCTCAAGATTGAAGCACTCTTCAGTGACATCTCTATTCTAATGAATTTTAAAAACAGTATTTCATCTACTCTATGAAAGTTGTTAAAATTGCGAATGATTTTGGCGTCTGTTAAGTGATGGAGCTGTGTGAGAGTTATGTTTAACGGACCATCATGACAGGCATTACAACATCTAAGAAACGTGTGATTGTTTGCTGTAACATGGCAGTTGTGTTGCCATTTGGAATGGGTAGGATTGGAAATAAGAAAAATACAGAATGACTTTCTATGAGCTCTGTCTAATTCGTTATCTGCCCCCATGACTCATGCTAATTCTATTGTTCAACATCGGGTTAGGAAATATACAATACAGACCATTTTGGGGGGAATTTCTTAAATGAGTTACTTAGGAATCTATGACAAATACGGGATTTCCTTGATGGCCATGCTTGTTTTGAAGGGCATAGGTAAGAAGTGCTTTCCCTGGTTAAAAACCGAACGAATATGTAAACATTTCTATTTAATATGAGTGTTCTGTTTTTTTATTTACTAAAAAAATAAAAAAAATTACCGGGGTTTGCAGTAATGTGAAGGAGTGAGAGGGTAATAGTTTGTATGAAATGCAATCTATATACCATTTTGGTAATGACAGGAGGGTTCATAGTTTGTATCACTGAAATGGAATGGAATGCGAAGTACTCGTCAGTTCCAGTAGGCGACAACCAAGATTACTATGCAGTTAAATGAAATGGTATGGAAAGTGAAGTACTCCTTCCCTCCCAGCTCCAGGTTCAGTAGGGTTCCTGTGTGGTTAACGAATTGGTGGGCATCTATATATCTTTATTTTAGATCTACGGAATATTCTAGAATACTATGGATAGCAGAAAAGATCAATTGTTTGATATCTGACATCCCCAAATCCAATGAACACTAGCGAGGTCAATTATTTGATTAATTGCTGTTGTCCATTCAATTCTCCGCATAGCATGGAATGGCATGTGAAGTAGTCTCACATAGATAGTGGCGGATCCATAGTTCATAGTTCATGTGTATTTTGATGGTTTGTTTCAATGAAATAGAATGAAGCTCGCTCAGTTTCAGTCCGGTTTATCAAAAATTCCCACGTAGCTGAATGAAATGGTGGAAACGAAAGGCATGTGAAGTACTCGTGTATCCATAGAGTTTGGGTTCATCCATAGTTTGTATGTATTTTAATGAAATGAATTGTGATGTGAAATAGTTGCTGCGTGGGTGATATAAACTTATCAATTGCAACATGTAAGCATTCCCCACAGCTAGGATGGACAAGAAGAACAGTGATATTTTACATTATTTTAGACTGTCTGCTGTTCATATTAGTGGTGTATTTTACATTATTTTAGACTGTCTGCTGTTCATATTAGTGGTGTATTTTACTGTGGATAGATTTTGGAGATAGGTTAAAATTTGAAAAGTTTTAAAATTTGTTTAAGTGGGATCAAACTAGATCGATTTATATTTTGATCAATTTACTAAATAAAAGCAAAGTCAAATAATTCACCTCCCTGTCTTATCCAATTTTTAATATTCTTAAAATTTACAATCAAATTAAATTCGCATTCATTCATTTAAACCTACATAACTGTATTACACTCTTAACAAAGATATGCCTTCGTCCTACATTCGCATAAATGTGTCAATTGATAAATGTAACAAATCCAGCAAAAAAATAATGAAAGACTAAATGTGTGGATTTGCAAATGATTACATGTAGGAAGCATGTTTATACACTTGTGGCCTTACAAACATTAAATTTGTAGTAACGTCGAAAATCGCTTGAACAAACCACGTATTGAATCATGGAAATTTGAACCGACTTCGACTTTACGGGAAGGGTGGTAGAGCTTGTTTCTTTTATCTTCGATGGTTAAATGTCACTGAAAGAGATGCTGATTGTTACCATTGTTTTAGTGAATGTAACTCGGTCAAATTTTAAGCGAAACCTTTTTTTAAGGCTGGAAAGATTAATGCTAAAATGTTTTTTGGTGGCTATGGAGAACACAGTAAAGTCGTTTTTAGATACCACTATTTTATTAAAAAACTAGAAAGATCAATGTTAAATTGTCTCCCTGACGATTGAGAACACAACAACACTCATTTTAGACACCACCATCTCTGAGTGCTCCTTGATCCCAACACCCGCAAACAACAAAGGTTGAATAAAGCCTACTAAAGTTTGGGCCAAATACCGGTGGATGCATAAGTTTTTGGGTGATAAAAAAGGCAATGTTTGTATTAAAAATAAAACTTATTCGTCAGCTATATGAAAGAGAGCTTGAAGAGAATTTGGCTCTGGAGAACGCTCTACATTATTCCTCAACATTACACATTAAATAGAATACATGGTTTTAAGGAATTTAGAACAACATCCTAAGAAATAAAAACTAATTCCTATCTCGGGCTACATGAACCAACTCTACCTATTCTAGGATATTCTCCATTATCTTCAACACTCCCCCTTAATGGAGAATGGGTTCACATATATCCCTAACATCTCCCTAAACATTTGAAAATTAACTTTTCCAAGAGGCTTAGTGAAAATGTTTGCAACATTATCACATGTGTTAGAATATTCTAGATGGATTTCTTTAGATTGCACATTCTCCCTTACAAAATGACATTGAGTATCAATATGTTTCATGTTTTTGTGAAACACCAGATTGTTGGCCAACTTGATTGAACTTTGATTGTCACATCTAATTGTTGTTGTGACTGTCTTTTCTTCCCCAACATCCTGGAGAAGTCTCCACAACTAAACCACCTCGCATGTTGCTGCACACGTGGCTTGATACTCTGCTTCTGTTGAGGACAAGAAGATTGTGTTCTGCTGCACACGTGGCTTGATACTCTGCTTCTGTTGAGGACAAGAAGATTGTGTTCTGCTTCTGCTCCTCCAAGTGATCACAACGGATCCAAGACTGAATGCATAAGCTATTATAGATCTGTGATCATCTACATTTCTTGCCCAATCTGAATCTGCAAATCCTGCCAATCTAACATCAGAAGACTCTGTGTAAATAATTCCATAATCTACAATACCTTGTAGATACCTTAAAACATTCTTTGCTGCATTCCAATGGCTTTCGAGTGGCTTGGACATAAATTGGCTTAACACGCTAACTACATAAGCCGAATCAGGTCTAGTGGTGGTTAGGTAGATCAGACTCCCAACTGGCTGTCTGTTAAGTGTTGCATCCGCCGCTTTTGGGTCATCCTCACACCGCAATTTGATATTTTGCTGCAATGGTACCAGTGCCGACTTACACTGATTCATTCTGAACTTTTCTAATAGGCCTTTGACATACTTTGCTTGAGACAGAAATGTTTGACCTGAATCTCTGAAGATCTCAAGAGCTAAACAGTATCTGAGTTCACTGAGAGGCTTCATCTCAAACATCCGTGACATATGTTGCTTGATTTCATCAATTAGATGTATAGCATCACCTGAAATTATCAAAATGAAGTCAGCACTACGCACCCTTGTTCATCTTTCATGGTGTAAAGATTAGGGTCATTCTTACTTCTATTATAGCCAGCTTTTAGAGAAAATGAGTCAATTTTCTCATACCACGACCTGGGAGCTTGTTTTAGTCCATACAATGCTTTCTTCAATCTACATACTAAATTTTCTTTTCCCCTCTGGACAAACCCTTCTGATTGCTCTAAATAAACCTCTTCTTTCACTTCTCCATTAAAAAATGCACACTTTACATCTAGTTCGTGCATTATTCAATGTTTCTTAGTAGCTAAAGCAATTAACATTCTGATAATGTTCAATTTAGCTATAGGGGTGAAGGTTTCTTCATAGTCTATCCCTTCTTTTTGTGTGCACCCCTTTGCTACCAACCTAGCTTTCGGTTTTTCTGTAGTTCCATATGCATTAATTTTCGGTTTATATAACCATTTGCAACCTATGACCTGTTTTCCTCTAGGGAGTTCTACCAATTCCCAAGTGTTGTTTCTGATTATTGAATCACATTCTTGTTCCATGGCTATTTTCCATTCACTACTTTCATTTGCTTCTTTATAACTAGATGGTTCAACAACATTCATCATACTAGTTATAAATGCATTTTCCCTATATCTTGTAGGCATTTGAAATTTCCTACCTGATCTCCTGATTGGTGGGGTGGTGGTTTCAAACCTTATTTCTTCATGCTGCTGCTATTGTTGTTGTTGCTACTATTGTTGTTGCTACTGTTGTTGTTGTTGCTGCTGTTGTTGCTATTGCTACTGTTGTTGTTATTGATCCTTTGCCTTTGTTTGCTACTGACCCTGATTGTTCTCTGCATCTTCTTCTTCCTCAAAGTACAGAATGTCCTATCCATTATAGTGCTCATCAGTTTCTTCACTATCCTGCTCATGGTATTTAACATCTCTACTAACAAAGATCTTGTGAGTAGAGAGATTAAATAATTTGTATGCTTTATGTGACGAACAATACCCTATGAAAGTGCATATGATGGCTTTTGAGTCTAATTTCTTTTTATCTTCCTTGGGTATGTGGTCAAATGCTTTACATCCAAATATTCTTAAGTGTTTTACTGTAGGTTTATATCCATATAAAGCCTCAAAAGGAGTTTTAAACTCAAGACTTCCTGTAGGACTCCTATTTTTCAAATAAACCACAATATTCACCGCTTCAGCCCAAAAACTATTTGAAAGATTCTTACCTTTTAGCATACTTCTAGCAGATTCCACCAGTGTTTTGTTCTTTCTTTCTGTCACTCCATTTTGCTGAGGAGTATGGGGTACTATGAATTGATGAAAAATTCCATGGTCTTCAGAATATCTAAGAGTTCATCTTTCCTATATTCTCCCCCTTGATCAGAACAGAGAATTTTTATCTGTTTCTTTGTTTGTCTTTCAATCATATTTTTAAACTGCTTAAAGTATTTGAATGTATGACTCTTCTTATTTAAGAAATACACCCAATAAAACTTCGTACAGACATCAATAAACAGTAGAAAATACAATGCACCTCCTAATGATTTTGTCTGCATGCGACCACAAAGGTTTGTGTGCGCTAACTCCAGTGTATTCCTCCGTTTCTTTTCTATTCTAATAGGGAATTCTTCTCTATGCATCTTTCCTAAAGTACAAGCATTGCAATCATTATGTACTTTCTTTAGCATAGGAAGATCTCTTACCATTTCTTTCCTCTGTAGTAATAGAAAATCAATGTAATTGATGTGGCCAAATCACTGGTGCCAAAGATCTTCTGTAGTCAGGCTCGATGCTATCAATGCTTGAACCAGTGCAAGTCTCACATCCAACTTGTACAGTCTTCCTGTTTGGATCCCTGGAGAAATTGTCTTCCTTCCATCTAGTAGATCCTTAATGTAACAGTTAGATTTTAAAAATTCAACTTTCAAATATTGAACTGTAATCATTGATACAGAAATCAAGTTCTTTGTTATGCCAGGCACATACATTACATTATAAAATTGTTTGATATTACCATCAGGTAGAATGAAAAAAACTTTCCCACATCCTTTGATTTAATGACTTCTGTCATCTCCTAGGTAAATCTATGTGCTTTCATTAATCTCTTAAAATTCCTCCAGCCAGTGCTTATTCCTTGTCATGTGTGTTGACGTGCCTGAATATACATACCAGATGTTTGCATCAACATTTTCATCATGATCTTCCATGAACAATCTTAAATTCTGCACCTAATCACCATTCGCGAGATGAACTACATTTCTCTTTGGCTTCTGTTGTTCTTCATGATATTTCTTTTTCCTACATTCCCTGGCAATATGACCCAATTTTCCACAATAAAATCATTTAGTTTTAGAGTAGTTTTTATTTGGATGCATACATTAGGTCAGATTTGGCTGTTTCTAAGAACTTGCTCCGTTTTGCTGTTGTGAACCTCCTTTCCCTTTGTAGAAGTTTTTCCTTGCCATCAATGCAAGATCATGGGGCTTCAGGGTCGATCTCCTCTATTTTTCCTACATCAATATACTTGTAAACTCTTCAAAATGTGAGATCTTTTCTCTGGCATTGATCCCAGTGATGAACATATGATAATCGTTAGTGACACCATTCATTGTAATGGTCACAAGATCTGTATCATCCATTGTATGACCAATATCTGATAATTTGGTTTTCAGATCCTTGATCCTTGCTATGAATGAAGCAATCATTTCATTCTCCTCCATCTTCATGGACAAAATCTTACTTTTGAGAAACAAAAGATGATTTGAATTTTTGTTCTCATACAATTCCTTCATAATTCCCTATATCTTGTTAGTTGACTTACCTTCTTTGATGTGTGGTATAATGCAGTATTTCACTGACATCTTTAACATTGTCCTTGCTCTACTTTCTCGTTTCTCCCAATCTGAGACTGATGTTGATCCAGCCACATCCCTCGGCTCATCCCCATTCACAATCTTCCAAGCACTCTGCGCTTCTGGTAGAGTCTATATCTTAAACATTCAATTTGGATAATTGGAACCATCGATCATGTTATGCTCGTTCATGCATGCTTCAAATATGTTGTTATTCATTTTGGCGATTTAGAAAAAAAAATTGATAGGTAAAGGATGTTAAAGTTACCCCAGATTTGTGATAGAGACAGATCATTGTTGTCTGATCTCACAGCACACGCGCAGATCACCGTGGCTTCCTTCTCAGCCTCCAGCCAACCTCCTGTTGTCAAATTTAGCCTTGTTATTGGCTTCCCCATGCAGCTTCTCTGATAGCTATAGCCTTGTTCTTAGCTTCCTCACGCAACCACAACCTTGTTATTGGCTTTCCTTTATCGTCGAAGAAGTCCCTGTTTGTTTTGCAATGTCATCGTAGAGGTACACGTCTTTCCTGTGACGATCTATGATGAAAAATTTGCATGAAGTGCCACAGTTCCCTCGTCGCGTAGGTACACGTCTTTTTAGCGATGATTTCAGATTCGTCGTAGTTATCCGCCTAACAACTGTGATGATCTCGGTTCAGCAAACCACCCACCAGCCAGCGTACAAGTTTCTCAACCATGACGCTCTGATACCATCATAAAAATGGCAATGTTTGTATTAAAAATAAAACCCACTGGTTAGCTCTACAAAAGAGAGTTTGAACCAGGAGAGTTTGGTTCTGCAAAATGCTCTACATTGTTCATCAACATTACACATTAAATAAAATACATGGTTTTAGGGAAGTTAGAACAACATCCTAAGAGATAGAAACTAATTCATATCCTGAGGCTATGTGAACCAACTCTACCTATTCTAGGATATTCTCCATTATCTTCAACACTGGGCTTAATGGAAGTGCAATGTCTATATACACAAAAGATTCAACTTGACAGCTAAACTAAACCATGCTGCAAGAAGGCTAGACTTGTCAACTTTTCAAAACCTATTTAGATCACTTGTTTAGTCCATCCAAGTCAAAGGACGATGGTCGGTGTGAGGTGTAATGTGTTTGTATCTTATAGTCCATGGTACATGCATGCTATAATAGATCGTTTATGGGCATTACGCGATAAATATTTCTCTAACTGTTTCTACATGATTTGATCCTGTAGGTTTTTTTTAGAGGGTAGGAAGATTTCTTAGCTTCAATGAAAATGAAAGAGGTCTGCTGGTGCTAAAGTAAGAGATCTCAGAAATTATTTGTTGGTTTTGTAGGAGTGACTGGCTAGAGTAAGAGTTTTTTTAGTCTATGTTTTTTTTTTCAATTTAAAAATAGATATTTTCATTTCATTAAGAAAAAGAGTACATTCACTAAGAGTTTTGCATACATAGTCTCATGGATTTTTCTCAGTAACAACAAATATCATCTACCTTACTTAGTGACTAAACAACCTTACTTCAACAACAAAACATTCACTGATATTTTCCATACAAAGTCCTCGTTTTTTATAGGTTTTCGTGTCTTTAACCGTATCTTTTCTACTGTAATCTACCCAAACTCAGTGAAAGAAAGAAATCAACTTCAGTTCTACAAGATCATGTATACCAATAGTATACCAATAATATTATTGCATAAGTAGGAACAGGATAACATATTTTACCATCAATAAATACAGAAAGGATTCTCTATATGGAATTGATATATCTATCATTCATTAGTGTGCCCTGTACAAATGCAGCGAAGCGAAGTGATACTTATCTGAGTCAATACCTCTCTTTGAAAAGATGTCTACTACTAGTTCTGCTCTCTGCATATATGTGACAAAAAAATACTCTGAAAATTGTTTGGAAGAATTCTAATGCACCTCATTCAGTTGGACAGAATTCTAATCCTTGACCCCCTCTATAATGCTCTTAGCATCTCCATGTATGAAAATTTGTTCTATTCTTAACCATTTGGTGAATACAGATTTTAGTCTTTATTGAATACAAATCTTTTATGTTCTTGGTATCTCTGGTGCTATGGGAACGGAAAGGTTGATATTGTTAGACATAATTTCAGTCAGCGGGCTGGATTATAGATTTTTCCTTTTAGCTTCCATACATCTCATACATTTTTTTTTTCAGGGGCCTTTGGTCCGTGTTCTGTCTTCATTATCTGAACAAAACTTGTGTTCAAGGTTTTTCTGCTATTGAAGAGGGCGTATATCATTTTTTTTACATCGTGGATTCAACTGAGGGTGTCACACCCCCAAGCCTACGGTGGTCTTTCAACCGTGCTGGCGAGGTGCGGCACCACCGAACACTTTCTTTTCAACAATACTTGTGCACATGGACTACGCCTAATTCACAACCGTGTACTTAGTTTGTGCTTCTCAACCAAGTATAATATTAGTTATCCTTTATATCAATGAACACCCATACTTTATTCATTATCATTAGCAATTATAAAAGAGAACAACAATTGCACGATATAAAGGGGAGGGGCAACTCCCGAACAACTCTTCCCAACAATATATTATGTCAGCGTTTCAATAATACAATCATCAAGTATACTTGGAAAAAATTCAAGTCTATACTTAGTCAATTTTTACAACCGAGGCATAAACCTGCCTTTACAACATTCGTGCCAATCTTGCATGGTAGGAGGGTGCTCACCCGAGACACCGAGAACTCCTCCCCAAGCCCTGCACAAATCTGCAACCAACATCCGGCACACCTTGCCAACCATCAACAAGAATCCAAACTGCACCTTTACCAAGTGATGCACATGAGCTATGCGCATTACTCCTCAAATCTGCGCACTTCTTTTGCCTCTGCGCCTTTGTACAATGTTCGAATGTGTTGAGTGCTCCAAATGAGTGCCAAACGCCATCAATATATATGCACGTTTGGTGAGGGTGGTGGCTACCCAGCCGACCCCCTAACGTGTGGCTTACGCACCCACAAATCTAGCATAGAACAGTTGGCCAGCCCCTTGTACATGCCCACGCACATCGGGTATAAACTACCATTGTTCCACACCATTTTGCTAAGTGTCGTAAAGTCACACTACTTTCATCGCATTGTTTTGTCACATTTCCTCCGCACTTCCGTCGCTTGTCTGATTGGTCGCACCTGCTCGTCGCACCATCACACGCCCATCGTGTGCGCACGCCCGGTCGCGCGGCACCCGCCCGTCGCACAATCAAGAAGGCGTTACACATGGCATCTGAAATTCACAGCTTCCCGAACCTTTTTTCGTTTCACTATCAATCTCGTTGCAACGAATATACTGCTCAATTAATGTTTCTTTTTTCAAATTCTTCATGTACTGGGTGGATGTGCAGCTTAAATTAAAAGGTTAAAATTGGAGTAGTCTACGTAAGAGATAAACTTGACCGTATGGATGCCCGTCGGAAAATTTTCTGACTCCGGCCACCTACCAACCCTGGCAACATCAAAAAGGAGAGTGAGGTACATTCACACGAAGTTCCAAATGACAGGAACTTTCCAGGCTATCCGGCAAAATAGGTTGATATTTGAAACTTCATAATTAGACACTCATTTTCCATTCTCCAACTACTGGATCGTTGTCCATTCTGCAATTAGTCTGAGCCATTTTCGCACGCGCCTACAACAGGTTCTTCATTTTCTCTCACTGATACGTTTAGGTAGTTTAAATATTCTAAATATTTCTACTATCAATAGTATAATCAGTACCATTCATCTGGGATTTGATCGAATCAGTAGTAAAAAAAATTTACAACCATCCCCAGTCTCCATGTGGTAAAATTTTCGCTGTTAAATCTCTGCCTTCCTTCTAACATAATATAGGAGAGGTCTTCCCTCTGCCACATTGCCCACCAGCAAAGGTAAATGTAGCTAGGGGCAATCCCACTTGGAGCATCACCACGTTAAGATTGTCTCTGAGATATTCCTCCTACCCATCCTCTGACTCCTACGACACTACAATCCCATGGCATACAATCCAAAAGATGGTTGGTTGAAGTTGAAACTGTAGGTTGTCTGATAATCCCTATTGCTCCATGGCCTACAATCCAGATTGTAATTAGCTTGCATATCAACCTTCTCAAATGTAACAAAATTATTACTGTTTCTAGGGATGATGAAACTCCAGACCTACTTCAGTCTATTCATTTGTTGCATTGCTAGATCACATGCCCATGTTCAAATGAATTTGATTTAAATCCAAACCAATGCATTTTCTGCTAATGATCATGATTTTGATACTTTGTTTCATATTTTTTATTTTTTATTGTCAATTAGGATATGCATAAAGGAAATGGCCCTCGATTGACTTGACTGATGGATGAATATGCATCTTGCATTTCCCCTTCTCTTTTGTGAAATGTTTATATAAATAATAAACAGAATAAATCAATAGCTGAATACACATTCTAAGGCATTTTGCAATAGTTCCAACAAGTTGAAATCCTATGTTTTCTCTCTTTCCTATACTTTCTTATACACTTTCTTACACACCCAAGCCTTAATAACTAAATCATACTTTTTCTGTTCTCAGTAAACATGAATTAGCAGTATTTGGATTCAATTAAATCTTATTGTATTTTTTCTACACGAGGGTTTTAGGTTGTTAACCATTTATCTAGTTTAGCTGAAAATTCGGGCCATGCTTGGAATCAAGTACATCGGAGTGATAAAAAATTCACAACTCCCCATTACATAAAGGGATGACAAAATAGGTAGGTATTTTCATAATGCAAAGGGGAGATTGACTTTCCCATTCCATAAAGGGCCGACAAAATATGTAGGTATTTTCTTAATGCAAAAGGGATATTGACTAGTTTTGTGGTTTAGGCTTGAGGGTTCCGAATGCACAGACAGTGCACTAGTTAATTTTTTGAAATATTCTTAAGAATGCTGGGGCATGTTCTTTGATAGAGGGGGGTAAACTAGAGAATGTCCATGCATGTTAAGTTCAACGTGTTGAAATCATGATTTTCATTTTCTTATTCAAGTTGTAAACTTACTCTGTTGAGGTTATAAGTGGAAAATGGGGGAGCTTGTTACTTCTCTTAAAATTAGGTTTATGGGAAGGCAATGTTGAGGCATTTCCCTCTCTCCTTCCACATTATCCCTCGAAGTGCACAAGTTAAGGCTTTATTATCCACACCTAAGTCACATGGTTCTAGTTCAAGTTCACCATAATGATTAGATTTGCTTTGATTTCGAGTTCTTTGATGATGTTTATATATATATATATGCATACATACATTAAAATGAAATGTAGCACAAAATAGTAAGAAATCAGTGTTTATAAATATAAAAGAATGTTATTATGGAATAAAAAATTGCAAAGATATATTGCAACTTAGAGTTGTGACATGAACTTGAGCTATGAACTTGGTAATGCTCACAAGATTTGCGAAATGTAAAAAAAAAACAAGTTTGTCGAATTTCAAACTTTAAACATTAAGGTTGAAGTTTGTTGAACCTTGTGACATATATCCACACTCATGCTTCCTTTTTCTTGCTACTCTGATTGCTACAATAACAATTGTTGTATTTCATCAATGGTGGAACAAAATGGCATAAGATATTAAACAAGGGCAATCTCAGAAGCATTGTTGAATTGGAATTAGCACATTCTTTGTAATTTGTTCTAAGGATGACTCCACTTGAACTCATAAACTTTATTACTTATGAATGTAAAAGGATAACTAAATCTTGATTCTATGATTGGAGGAGTTCAACTATGGTACCCAAGAAGTTATTGTTGATTGTCCTAGGAGTTCATATGAATGGCATTTCCTTTGTTATCTAGAAGATTCCCAATATTAAATTTCCACAGGTTTGGTAGTTGTGATTATGTGTTGGATTTGTGAGTGATATTAAGTTCAATAGTTCATATATTAGTCTTTGTGTTTGATATTTTGCAACATGTACATGTATATAAATATATCTTCTCCAAGGAAGTATACAAAATAAGTTATTGTCGCCTTTATTTGGTGTTGGATTTGTGTGTGAGATTAAGTTCAATAGTTCATACATTAGTCTTTGTATTCGATATGTTGCAACATGTACATGTATATAAATATATATTCTCCAAGGAAATATACAAAATAAGTTATTGTTTCCTTAATCTTGCTTTTCTTAAAGCTACACATAATATTTTCTATCTCTTTTGGTGTCTCTCTTTTTTCTGTTCCTTTTCTTTTCACTGTGTTGTTTTTCCTCCTAAATTATTGGATTTTATCTTCCTCTTTTATGAAGAGTTGTTTCTCCCCTTTGTATTCCTATTTCTTAGTATGGGTTTTGTGTTGTTGTTCCTTTTCTCTTTTCTAACGAGTATGAAAAATAGGTTACTCTCACCCTTCTATCCTTTTCATCAACCTAGGATTTTCTCTTCCTCTTTTATGAGGAGTTATTTCTCCCCTTCGTATTGCTCATTCCTAGTATGGGTTTCGTGTTGTTGTAGCCTTCTGCAGGTGGGTGCCTATGTACTGGTATGACTCTGCACCAGTACAAGATTGTAAACATATTTTCTTATTATTGAAAGAAGAAAGAGATGACAACAGCAGGTGGTTTTTCTCCCACATCGGGTTTCCATCTTAAATCTTGGTGTTCTTGTGTGTTACTTATGTGTGATTTTTTATTATGTCTTTATTGCACTGCTTAACAAGTAACTGATGCATTGATTCGAGATCAACACATTATAGACTGATTAAATCATAAGTTCTCTGGGTATACATTGGTTTCTCTAATAACAGTAGCGTGTACATGCTAGTTCACTTCACAGAAGTAGCATATATAAATCTGTTTGTGAAATGAAAAATTATTGAACTGATAATATTGATTCACCCTCCCCGCTTTGAGTATTATTTCTAACAGTTGGTATCATAGCCAGGTCCTTCAGAACAAGTTGATCACTTGAAGGAAGATCTTTCAAGATGAATAATCACAAAGGCATGGGATCTATCAGACCACCAATCTTCAATGGGAGAAACTTGGTATATTGGAAAATAAAACCAAAGTCTATCTACAATCCATTGGAGCCAATGTTTGGGAAATTGTGGAAGGAGGATATCAATTTCCAGCAGCAATTACTTCAGACTCTCTAGGTGAGAAGTTATACGAAACCAATGCCAAAGCTATCAATACATTATTGGGAAGTCCGTCAGAATGAGAACTTGTTAAAGTCATGCAGCTCAAAACAACCAAAGAGATATGGGACAAAATCATTCAGAGCTATGAAGGAGACTCCTAGGTAAAGCGTGCTAAGCTTCAAACTCTCAGAATTTAGTATGAAACTCTTAAGATGCATAGTGATGAGAGTATTGCAAGTTACTGTTTACGTATAGATGAGATCATTAATTGTATGAAGAATCTAGGTGAAGAGATAAACGAAGCTACTTTAGTTGTGAAAATTTTGAGATCTTTGTCTTCTAAGTTTGAGTCAAAAGTGTTTGCCATAGAAGAAAAACAAGATCTTCAAACTATTACTGTGACTCAAATCCATGGAATCATAACTACGTTTGAAATGAGGAAAGGGGGTCCATTATATATGACAGAAGCCACTTTTAAAACTTCAACAAAGGGAAAAGAAAAGGAAGAGCACAATGAACCAGGATACATTTCAGAAGAAGAAGATGAGGTAAGATTTGTCAAGAAGCTTCAACAGGGTTTCGAAAGATTCAGAGGTAAGCTACCATTCAAATTCTTTGCTTGTGGTAGAGCCAGCCATTATGCTGCCAAATGTCCTCATAAAGATAAATATGAAAAGGGAAAGGGATATGTAAAATGCAATAGAAAATGTGTAGAAAATAGGTTGTCAATAGAAGGAGTTACTATACGCATGAAGATAGTGATGGTTTATCTAATAGTGATGAAGATGAAACTGAACAAGATTATAGACTACTCATGGCTGATGACAATGATGATTTCTTGGATGCCTTAGAAGAGGAAGACTTTCTCGAAGAAATCACTAAACTCAAAATTTGTTTAGAGGAAAAGAATATGATCATAGATACGTTGACACACCAACTCACTAAAAGAGAAAAACACAATGAAAATATAGAATGTGAAATTGTGGGTCTAAGAAAAGAAATTAAGAAGAAAAAATCTCTTAATCTCAGATTAGCCAAAGGATTAGATACTTTAAATGAAATCATCAAAGTTCAGCGTTCTCCTTTGCAAAAGACAAGTCTTGGATATACTAAAGAATCATCTCAATCACAGAAGTCGTCAGCCTCCATCTTTAGCTATCTTGATGCAGCAAAGACCAATAAACAATATGTCAGTCATCATCAAAGGCCTAAAAATATTGATCAGGTAAATCATACTCAATTTAATCCAAGGATGAATATCAGTAGAAGCTTCAACCAGTAGGTAAACAATGCCAAAAGATTATATGATCATAGAAACTTCTTTAATGGGAAATGTTTTTCATGTCATAACTTTGGGCATAAGGCTGCTCAATGTGTTTCCTACAAAATCCATCATGACTAGAGAAGTACGAAATCAAAGAAATATAACTAGAATCAAGAAAAGTTCCTATAATATCTTTTCTCATCTTGTAGATGAAATAGAATGTTCGATTTGTAACAACTTTGGTCATGAAGAATCTGAATGTGGGAGAAAATTTCAGCCAACAATTCAAAAGGAGAAATCATCATTAAATTCCAAGATATGGAGAAAGAAGGAACCTCAATAAAAAATATATGGCATATCTATGTATCCAGAAGGACAAGAGAATCAATGGTACATCGACAGCGGATGCTCCAAACACATGACAAGTGATAAAGAGAAACTTCATTCTTATAATGCTTTAGAAAAGGAAAAGAATGTCTCAATTGGAAATGACACGCAAACTACCATTAACGTTAAAGGTTATGTTTTCTTGAAAGAAAGGGTTAAAGCCAGAAATATCATGTATGTAGATGGTCTAAAACATAACCTGTTGAGTGTCATTCAAATGTGTGATCAAGGAAATGAAATTGTTTTTTGATCAAGTGGATGTGGTTTGTGAGCTTGATACAGGAAAGACCATGATCAAAGGTACACAAATTCCAAATAACTTATACATTCTCAAAGGAGGACAACAACAATGCTATCTAAGCAAAATAGATGAAAATTGGCTATGGCACAAAAGATTGGGACATCTAAGATTTTCTCAGATAAGAAAGTCATGTTGGCTCAAGGTAGCTCATGATCTTCCAGATATCACCATCCTAGAAAATACCATATGCAAACCATGTCAAGTCAGTAAGCAAGCCAGAGTTCACTTCAGTGAAGAAAAAGGATAATCAAGTAAGCCTCTTGAACACATCCACACTGATTTATGTGGACCAACAAGGAAAAGGTCACCTCGTGGAGAAGAATACCTTATTTTATTTATTGAAGATTTTTCTAGGATGTGTTGGATAGGTCTACTAAAGCATAAAGATGAAGCATTTGAAAAGTTTAAAGCCTTCAAAGATTTAGTTGAAAATGAATAAGATCAAAAAATCAAATGTCTCAGATCTAATCAGGGGGGAGAATTCATATCAGATGAATTATTTGAATTTTGTGAACAACATGGAATAAAAAGGCAATTTTCCATTGCAAGATCTCCTATCAAAATGGCGTGGTGGAAAGAATGAATAGGACAATTCAGCAAATGGCTCGAACTATGCTTGATGAATGTGCAACTCCTGTAAACTTCTGGGGTGAAGCCGCATTTATTGCCCTGACTATTCTCAACAAAGAGAATGTTTGGGTAAACAATAATCAAACTCCATATGAACTTTGTTATGGTAAGCCTACTACTATAAAACACTAGAGTTTTTGGAAGAAAATGTTTCATCAAAAGGACGGATGAAAAACTTGGTAAGTTTGAATCCAGAGCAAATGAAGGAATTATTCTTTGTTATTCTTCTAAAAGTAAAGGATACAAATTTTATAATAAAAGACTTTGGAAAATTGTTGAAAGCATTGATGAAGCATGCAGAAATCCGAACCAAATGAAATCAACAAAGGAATATGACAGTGAGGAAGATGGGGAATGAATTCCCACATCAAATCAAAATGATATAGAAGAAGAAACCAATGAAGCACTAGAAGAAGATACTACAGACAAAGAAAAGACTCCATCCAAGTATGTTCGAAAGAATCATATGGAATCTCAAATTCTAGCAGAAAAAGCGTCTGGAGTACGGACAAGTAGAAATTTTATAGGGACCTCAAGTTATCTAGCATTACTATCCTACAAAGAACCTGAGAATGTAAATGAAGCTTGCAAAGATGAATGTTGGGTCAAGGTCATGGATAAAGAGCTTAACCAAATTAAAAATAATGATACTTGGGAATTAGTTCCTAAACCTCATGATAAAAATGTTATAGCAACAAAATGGATATTTAAGAATAAGCTAAATGAAAATGGAGAAGTTATTAGAAATAAGGCAAGACTTGTTTGTAAAGGGTATGCTCAACAAGAAGGTATAGATTTTGGAGAAACTTTTGCACATATTGGTAGACTTGAAGCCATAAGGATGTTTCTTTCTCTTTTTAGTTTTTGAAAATTCAATGTATATCAAATGGATGTAAAATCAGCTTTTCATAATGGAGATCTAGAAGAAGAAGTTTATATGGAATAACCAGAAGGATTGATTCTTGGAAATGATGCAAAACTCGTATACAAGATCAAAAAGGCTCTCTATGGTCTGAAACAAGATCCAAGGGCTTGGTATTACTGACTTGACAAATATATACAACAACAAGGTTTCACAAAAGGCTCTGTAGATAGAAATTTATACACAAAGATTGAAAATGATAAATTGCTAATTATTGTTGTTTATGTTGATGATATCATCTTTGGTAGCAATGAAAAATCCATGAGTTAGAATTTCGCTTCAATAATGCAACAAGAATTTGAAATGTCCTTACTTGGCGAACCTACTTATTTTCTTGGTCTACAAGTACAACAAAAAAAAGATGGTATTTTCCTTTCACAAACAAAATATCTCAAGTAGATCTCGAAGAAGTATGGAATGAAGATTCTAAACCAGTATGTACTCCAATGGTAATAGGATGCAGTCTCAGTTCTAACAATGAATTACCAGCAGTAAACCAACCAACACACAGATCTATGACTGAAGGTCTTCTCTATCTAACAGGTACTATACCTGATATCATACATGTAGTAGGAATTATTGGAAGGTTCCAAGCAAATCCAAATGAATCACATCTTCTGGCAGTTAAAATAATTTTCAAATATCTTCAAGGAACTTAGGACTTTGGACTATGGTATCCTAAAGATACAAATCTTACTCTTCATGCATTTACAGATGCAGATTGGGAAGGAAATGTTGATGATCCAAAGGGCATTAGTGGAGCTGCATTCTATATGGGTTCTTGGTTAGTGTCTTAGTTCAGCAAGAAACAAAGTTCGATTGCCTTATCTACAACTGAAGCAGAATAAGAGGTTGTTGCATCTTGCTGCACAAAACTACTTTGGATGATGCAAACATTACAAGACATTCAGATCACATGTACTCCACCCATCTCCATTGTATGTGATAATACAAGATCCATGAGTATTTTGAAAAATCCTATCATGCACTCCAAGACCAAGAACATACCCATTAAGTACCATTTTCTATGAGAACAAGTGCTTGAACAAAAGGTTAAATTGGAGTATGCTCCCTCCAAAGAACATGCTACTGATATATTCACCAAACTGCTTCCCATAGAAAATTTGAATATCTCAAACAAAAGCTGAGAGTAGCTGTTGCATCGTCCTACAGTTAAATCCAGTTTTCAGAGGAAGGTTATTATACATGGGTTTCATGAAGTATAGTCATGTATAAACAAAGGTTTTTGTGGCTGAAGGAGAATATATGTTTTTCTAACAGAAAAACAGTGGGTCAAACTCTAATATGGATGCTCTGTCTGATATTGATGATTATAGTGTGACGATATTCTTTATTCATTGATTTTTGTCTGACTGACAAGGATGCCTTGATGAATGACTTGATGATTATGCACAGGTAACACAAGCTCATGGGGAGCATTAGCCTTCACTCCCATTCTGCATTGTTGGCACTATGGTTGTTGAGTTCAATTATGGTTTCAGATATTTATATCATTTGTTGCATAAGCCATGTAAAGATCTAGATGGTGATATGACTCATTCTGTCATAGTCTATATTTGAATGAGTCATACTGGAGATATGATGTAATTTGTTTCCCTACTATGCATGGGATGGATGATGTCATATTTGTTGTATTTCTATTAGGTATAAACAATTGGTATACCTCCACTTGGTTGGGTGGATGAGTCAAATATGGTGTATCGCCACTTGGTTGGGTGATTGATGTATGTATGAGACATTGGTCTTAGGGAGGTCATACTCAGTTAGTTGAGTTCTAGAGACATGTTATTTTTTTTTAAGCATATCTCTATAGACTTTGCATGTACTCAGGTGGAGCATGAACATCATAATGTATATCAAAGAAGGATAGTAGGTTGGTCGGCCCTTTTCCCTTGATGTCAAAGGGGGAGAGTATTTTGGTGTTGGTGTTTCATGTTATCTCCAACAGTTTCTACAACTTACAATAATCAACACCATCATGGTTGCCATCAATTCCAAAGGGGGGGATTGTTGGCATTATGATACAAGTGTTGTTCTTGATGGCAACTCACTCACAGGTCATTTCATTTTTTATTAAAGGAAAATCACAATGTAACATGTTTATTCAGATGTAACATGGCATTGGTACAGAAGAACAGGTAGATAGAACTAAGGTCTACTGATTAGAATAAAGAAGTTGAAGGAAAATGGTGGTGTAAAGTAGTTTAAGATGTGTACACTGGTTCACTTAGTCAAAACAACGTATACACACGGGTTCACAAAACAAAAAGAACGTATACGTATACATGCACTTTCACAATAAGAAAAACATGTATATGTTGGAAAATCAAGGAAGTTCAAGAGTAAACAATACTAGGGTCAATACCATGGTATTAGCCCACAATATTGAGTGAAGTAATGACTATTTGATCTTGTCAAAGAATACCACGGGTCCTAAGTGGTTTTGGTCTGAGGTATTGAGAAAGGCCTAAAAATATATAAGGAGGAGAAGATCATAAGGCCAGGGTGTGCAAGTAAAAGGGTTTTCTCACGAATACTTCTATCTGTAGTATATTTTATGTTGTAGGGGTTGTGTTTGTGATTTGATCTAAAATATTATGTTCACCTTGAATTCAATGTTGGATCAGGATCATGAGACCTGAAATGACTTATCATTGAATGATTTGATATTAGTTGGGCCAGATCTTATTGTGTACACCTGCTTTATTCTTCAAATGTCACGATCTG
Source organism: Pinus taeda (assembly GCA_000404065.3). NCBI lineage: Eukaryota > Viridiplantae > Streptophyta > Pinopsida > Pinales > Pinaceae > Pinus > Pinus taeda. Next base: position 62,545 of record APFE030633969.1, on the reverse strand, counting down.
GGTTTGTCTAAAGTCTGGAATAGCAGCGAAGTTATGAGTTAATATTTGCAGATATATACACTGGTTCGTCTTGGTAAAAGCACATATACACGCAGGTTATACTCTTCCAAGTAGCTTATACAAAATAAAATCCTATTCTTCAGGTCTGACTGATCTGTCTGATTATTTCTATTGTTTTACTACTGTCTGTCAATGAAATCTTGTTAGATCTGAATGTAAAACTGAATGCATAATGAGTTTAGTGTCTGATTTATTGATTGTCTAAGTAGTAAGGGTTATTTATGCCACTACCTGTCTAAAGCTTTGTAAATTGATAGTAGATGTTTAGTATATTGTTGGTTGGTATATACTTGATTCAGCGGTTTTATGTTTCAATAATTTTGAGGGTATGTGCAGGTTTGGTTAAAGGAAGTAGCGTATACACATAGTTTGGGTTCAGTAAAGTAGTGTATACACTATGATGTATGAATTTTGAGGTTACAACTAGTTTTGAATGATGATGCAGGTTTTTGGATTCAGCACAATGTTCTTGTGACAGTGATCTAATTGTTAAAATTAACTGATTGTTGGTTGGTGCTGTTTGAGCTTCAATGTTTCTAATGGGTCCAGTGTGAAAATTTGATGAAACGAGGCCGTCATTTGTATTTTTGTGTACCAGGAGCATCCAGTCTGAAAATTTATGAAACATGGTCCCTGGAAGAAGAGAGAAGGTCATAGCCTTTTATAGGTCGACACCTACGTACTAGTAAATGCATTGGCTAGTACAAGAGCTCAGGGGTTGTAGCTCCCTTCCAGTAGAAGCTTGAAAATGAGAGAAGGTCATAGCCATCTGCAGGTGGGTGCCTGTGTACTGGTATGAGTCTGCACCAGTACAAGATTGTATTTTTTTTCTTATTATTAAAAGAAGACAGAGATGACATCAGTAGGTGGTTTTTCTCTTGTATTGGGTTTCCACCTTAAATCTTGGTGTTCATGTGTTTTTTCTTATGTGTGATTGTTTATTATGTCTTTACTGCACTGCTTAACAAGCGATGGATGGACTGATTAAAGATCAACACATGATAAATTGATTAAATCATAAGTTCTCTCGGTATACATTGGTTTCTCTAATAATAGTAGCATGTAAATGCTAGTTCACTTCACAGAAGTAGCATATATAAATTTGTTTGTGAAATGAAAAATTATTGAACTGTTAATATTGATTCACCCCCCTCTCAGTATTATTTCCAACAAAGATGTCGGTTTAATGAGCTCACTCTTTTTAATTAATTACACAAATACTGTGAAATAAATATGATTATTTTTCAAGGAGTGTAAGTCAACAGAGGCCTTAAGAAGTATACTGCATTCTTATTAGCAGTTAGTAGAATAGATTCAGAATAGATAACTGAATGTTTCAATTATATATCACTAAAAAACATGTTGAGAATTAAGAAATAGATAAATTCCTACTTGTCTAATATGAATATATTGTTATCTTATTTTCCATGTCTTCTAAGTGTAGAGAATGGTCGAACAGTGCATTTTATGCATTAAAGTGTCCCTCTTTCCAAATCCAGGTTAAGCAATTGTAAAAAATTGTCCTTCATCATAGGGCAACAAATTGTGTGCTCCATAGACTTAGAGAAGTGGCTAGAAGGACAAAAAGCAATGAAGCATATGATATTTCCGTTGTTGATGGGCTAAAAGAGGTGAAAAATCATGTTGTCAATCATATTGTAGCCTTCCCCAACTCAGGGCTAATATGTAATCAAAGGAAAGGCATCTATCGAGTTCGGAAAGACAATTTAAAACCCTTTTATAGAGAAGCAATAATTTGTAGTTATCAACTTCAACCTTTTACCATCGATTACTTTGCATACATTCTAAGGATGTCCACTGACATAATGTTTAGAGCATTATCAAGTGCAAATGGAGATGTCAAAGATGACATATGATCACCATCCACTACAACATAAATAATTGATTAACATCAAGATAGGTTCCCACTATGCAAATGGGTTCTTGTTATCATTTTTCTTGGGTTTATCATGGTATGGTTATTTCACTAAACAAGAACCTGTTAATACACTATTTTTCTCCAACTTGCAATGATTCGGGTTTTTTGTAGGGTGACAAGTTTATGGAAAAATGTAACATATTCCATGTATATGAAAAAAATGTAATTGGAGAAAAGTAACTAGTTCATAGTCTTGTGATTTCCATAAAGACATTATGGAGTTATATAACTGAGTTTTATATTTTAGATTTGTGGCTGAAATCTTGCGAAATATTTTTTTATGTCAAATCATTATTTTTTATTCTTTAAAATAGGTTTTTAACTATATGGATTTAACATATTCAAAATCCATACAACTTTTAATCGTACATCTTCAAAAATTCATAAAAATTTTAATCTGGGAGAATTCACTCTAATCCCTAGGGCACTTTGATTGTTTATAGTTTACTCTAATCCCTGAGGCACTCTAATCTTGAAGAGTTCACACGGTAAACTTGTGATTCCAAGAAATCCTTACCAAATTCTAGGAAAGTTCCCGAGGAAAATATGCCTCGAAAAACTCCAAAAACATATAATTCAGTTAAACTACGCCAAATATTGTGGTTGTATTTAAAAGGATAAAAAATCACCAGTTAAAATATAATGCAACAGATCCTCATAATGAAAAATCAAACAAGTTTAAACATGTCTAATAGGGAACTATTCCATCAATTATGTAAAAAGGTTTTCAGATCACGTTTTATCATTATAATTTGTTTTTTAAGTGGTTACATCTTTTTTAATGGAGAATGCATGGTCTTGGCAATGGTACATACATGTATATTTACTGCAAAATATCCTAAATACTATTACAAAATTAATGTGTCTTGTCACTTCCACGTACCTTGTGACCCTCTCAAAATGTTTGGACAAACAAAATTGTAAAAGAACTACAACAACTCTTAATCGATGCTCTGACCGGTCTCCTGACTTCTCATTTTCTAGTACTTCTCAATTTCCTCACTTGCTCTCCATGGGATTCACCTAGCAATCAATTTCCACCTATCATGTAGTTACAAATTAATGATAGAACTTTAAAAAACACCCACCTTCAATGCTAAAAATTATGGAAACTTGAAAATAATGAACATTCAATGAACCAAATTTGCACCTGCCAGCCTACAAATTTTTTAGAAAACTTGTATATCAAAGCATCTAATGAACCAAATTTTCAACCATCACTCTACAAATTATCTATAAAACTTGAAAAGAAGAACATCCAACTAACCAAATTTGCACCTACAATTCTAAAAACTATTTAGAAATGTTGGTAAACAAAAAAACTAATCAACTGAAATTCTAGAATAATGTGAATGGGTTTAGTAACCTTAAAGTTACCAAACAAACTTCTATATAAAAAATAATTTTGACAGAGGAAAATCCTTACAGTTCCAAAATGAAATTTCTTAAGACATTATAATTTGAGAGAAAAAAATCCTCACATTTACCAAATGAGATGTCTAAAAGGGAGAAGCACGACGTAAGTTTTTGGTCACATTTGAGCTAGTAAATACTCACTCAGATTTATATAAATAGGTTGAATATGTTTCTAGGGGAATTTGAAATCCAATAAAGGGGATAACATTCCAATACACCAAATAGTTAGTGCTCTCGACTTTTTTTTACTTAAATAGTATGTTAAAATATACATGTTGAAAATGAAAATGGCCAACACAATTCTTGAACATATTTTACTTAATAAATACCCTATTAGTGATCCAAATTCCATCTTTAAGAAAAATACATGATACAGGTTTTGTGAATTGACATAACAACTATCATCTCAGAAGCCAAAATGGCATGTTAAAATGGAATTAGCTCTGTGAATTCACAAATAGTTTCCTTTTTGAATTCACAAATTTGTCAAAAATCTTCATGAATTCAATTATAGTTAGATTTTGGGCCATGTCTGTGGAACTTTGAAAGCTTGATGCCTTAATTCCTTGAAAGTTACTTGATGAATAAGCTAGTGTCTACTTATTAAATCAACTTCTATCTATATAATTCCACAGAAAATGCAAGCGACATATGGCCAAATACCAAACTAGATGAGGGAACAGATGCTCAACATAGCTTGCAACCAAAATCAATATTTATTGAGCTTAAATAAAATACATTATTGTATGTCAAGCAATCTCTACATGAGGAATCTATTGCAATGGATCATGCACAAGTGTATGTCATTGTCTCTCAAGATGAATTTCTTGTAATGGCTCATGCACAAGTGTATGGCTCATTTCCTTTCTTGTTGAGGTTGAATTTTTTGTTGATGTTGTTCATATATTCAATTGTTTCCACATAACAACGATGGAAAAAGTCTATTTTAATTTTTCCTATTCTTATATGTCTTCTTAACATGTTATCAAAACTATTTCATTTTTCATATAAAGCTGCAAGCCTTTTATCTTATAGTTTGTTTCTTCTTCTAGAGTCCAGATACAAAACAACAAGAAGAGAGGTAAACAAAAATGATGAAAAATATGACTAGTGATGCTGTAACTAAAATTATAAAATCTTCCAGATCATACAACCCAAGGTTCAAGCTTCTTTATTGGAAGTTTGCATGCTTCAACATCTTGCCTCAAGAAATTAGCATATGAGACAATTGGCTTCCATTTTTATTGAATGAGACTAAGAGTCTAATAGATATCCAAAGAAAATTTACACTAATGAAAATAGATCAAAGAAGGATATCCTTTTCTTAATAATTACAATATCATACAATAGTAAAAAATATGTCCTAGTCCAAAATCAAAATAATCATTAATATTAGCAAACCCAACTAGAAAATCTAGATGTCAAAAGGAAACATTGTTTCTCCTTAAGCAACTCATAATTTAATTGAGAAAGACCTATTGGATTTTGGCAGGGACACTCAACCATTACATTTCCATGTTCATTGAATGCGTCTTGCAAAATTTTAATTGATTAGAGGAAAGTGGAAAAAGTCCATTATAATATTTTCACATGGCACTAGCTTAGTGTTGACATTACCTATCATCTTTTCAAAACTATAAATGAAATTATTTTCGCCAACACACAACATAGCTCAAGGTTTACCTGGTCGGATGGTTCTTTAATCTATGGCCACTTGCTTTTGTAGATACAAGTATAGAGGCATAAAGTGGAGACAGAAGTAGGTCACCTGCATGAGATGATGAAAAACTAGAATGGCATGCCATGTAACATCAGCAGAATGCCCTCTCGAGAGAATTCACCTAGCCACTTCGCTCATTCTCATTCATCCAATCTTCATCGATACAAGCATAGTCAGGGTGAATATAAGAAAGTGTTGAGAAATAAGGTGAAGCTATCCTATACCAAGAGGGCTTGACGCTTCCCTGGCTTGATGAGTTTTTCATTATTCCTTTGGTCATCGAAAATCTAGAGTGTCCAATAGAACCCTAACAGAGAACAAATAGATGGATTCCTGGAGTGGTATATTCCAAGCCCATAGGTGAAGGATAGAAGCCTTCTCTCGAGGGAAAAGAATGTCCTCTTGGTGCGGGTCTGGTCACCACTATATCATAATACCCATATTTTCTCTAGCCATGGAGCACAACTTCTATTTAATTTTTGTTGCTTTTTATTTGGATGATGTGGTGCTATATCACTATTAAATTTTGATCGGCCTACCTATATGATTTTGACTAGAAAAGTTTTTGTGCCTTTCATCTCTTACTTGTTGTGGTTGTCTTGTGGCTCTTTTATGTAAAAAGTAATCTTTTTATATATTAATGGAAATATGAAGCATTTTATCAAGAGAAAATCCATTATATGTAACAACAAGAGGGTTTCCACCAATATGCATGGAAATTCAAATTGTCACAAATACAAGAAATTATAATAGATGTTCTATACCACCTCATTTGTAAAGCAAGAAACTTCACACTAATTCCTTCTTCTATAAACTCGAGCTAGGAATATTTGTTACTCTTTGAAATATGAATGGAATTAACATTAATAAATTGGTATGTAACATGTAATTTGTTATGTTTTAAAATAGATTTCATTCTCTCAATAGGAAATTATGAATCCCCTAAACAACCTCTCACTTTCATGCCTTAGATTTTCTTCACCTTCTTTCCTTGAAGGAAGAATCTAATTGGAATTCCCTAGCTAGTCAATTAACTAGGAAATGCTTTTCAATTCCTTTTTTCTAAATAATCTTAGCAAACCACTAAAAAATTCCCCCCTTTATTTTTTTGTGCCTTCCTTAATAAAACCAAATTACAGGGTAAACTAAAAATTGTTTATTTTGAAAATATTTTCTATGCTAAAGCCACAAATACTTTGTTTTCCCTTAGAATTGTGTTCAAATTACGAAAAAAAGTTGTCTTATAAATTTCCCCATTTATTTAATTTTAAGAAATTAAATATACTTCCTTTGATGAAAAAAATCAGTCTCTCAAATACCATGTTGCATCTCAATTATCCTAGACTATCTATCTAATTTCTTCAGTAATGAGAATAAGGAAAGTTGCAAACTGTCAATAAAATTTCTATTGAATATATTCTCTTTTCGGAGAACATCTTCTCTCTTAGGGAACAAATAAATTTCTCTCTCGGGTTCATTACTGCCACTATCCCCATCCTTATGCATGCACCAAAACTATTTTGCATGATGTATGTGTCATGTATACTATATAAAAGAAGTGGTTTATTGATGACCTGACATAAAAATATCCTATTTTGTATATTTGGGGTTGTGGCTATTGTTACCTTGCAATTATATGAGACCACAATCTTAGTAATCCACAGTTCATACTATTCAGGAAAACAGTCTCTAACTCCATGTAATAAATTGACACTAAATTATAAAAATGAGTTTAATGTGGTCATCCCCTTTTGGAAGGGCATAGAAATGCATGTCTACATTAATGTAACTCTTGAATATAGAACTAAAGAGAAGATGTTGCTTCCTTCACAACTACAAGGCTCTTTTGAATTGAGAAATTTATTTACGTTGTTGCCCCATCACTTATAATATCTGATTTAATCATCTAAATGGAGGCTAACAACTTCAGGCCCCATATGAGAATTGTAATTAGAACTAAATAAAAGACACATTCCATGCTTGATGTCACCATGGACAAGAAAAAATGAAGAGTTAAATTATGTTCTTCAAAGAGAGAGGGAGATCGTAATAGAAACTAAATGTATAACAATAGGAGCACAAGTTCTCATGCATTTAACGTAGTAGGATTTTAATTATCCATTAACATTCGTATATTATACATCAATATAAGATGAAGAACTAATAGTGCTCAGCCAAAGGATATAGCAATATTTTATCTGATACCTTAGTAAAATTTATATCTAGTTAAATTAGAACATTGCATATACCAATAGAGCAGGTTTGGAAGTTGTTGGGATTTTTCTACCTATAGTTGAATACAAATGAACATTAAACATAGAACATTCTTTACAATTGAACATGGAAAATATATATGGGAGAATAAAATTTATCCTTGTTTACAAAATGAAATCTCTACAAAATTGTCCGTGCATCCTTCTTGCTTCCATCAACATCCTAAATCATATAATTCTCCCCCTTGCAATTAAGGCCCCCTGAGGTGTGGGTTTTTTGCAAAGGTGGGATTAATGGAGAGACATTTATGTTCACAGTGTTGGTTGTATCAAATCATATAGTGTGACATAATTGAGAGGCTTCTAACACTAGTGAATAGAACATAGGGAAGCACATTGTTATCAATAACTTGTATAAATGTTGGAAGTAAGCGTTGGAATTGGTCTTGTTGCATATGACAAACACAAAACATAAGTGACATTAGGAGTATTTTACTTTGAGCATAGCAAGTTGAAGAAATCATAATATGAATTAAAAAGTCTCAAAAGTAATCCAAAGGGTATTGTGTTCAAGATACTTTGAAGGTAACTAAGCTTTTCCTAGAAGCCCTAAAGAGAGAATTTTGCAATATTAAAATGAAACTAGACATGGTAAATACCAGTTTTCATGTTCAAAGTGCACAATATATGAAACAAGTTTGAAGGTACATGTGTATCAAGAGGGTGGTTCTTTACAGATGTAATTGGAAGCAATGCATCCAATGAATAAGAAAACTTATCATAATTATTCCTCTATCCTATTTCAATAACTTATGTTATATCTAGACATATTGCTAAGTATTTCCAAGGAATTCATCATCCAAAATTGGCATTATAAAAAATTTCTTGATTTTCGAAGATTAATATCCTATCAAAGTCAAGCCTGACAATTGACAGGGTCAGAGGAAACGAATAAGTGTTTGGAACTTCAATATATGTTTTTAAATCACCCTCAGTTAGATAGTTTGGGTATCAAATTATAACAAGGTAATGGAGTAACTTGTGTTCTTGATTGTGTTAAGGTGTTTGTAAAAAAAAATCATGGTATCAATGTACAATATGGATGCCAAATATTGGGTTATGTAATGTGAAGTCGTCACTTGAGATATTGTATATTATCACCTGAAAAACCTTTTCTGCAAACTAGAAAGACTCTGGTTAACCCCTAAGAGTATAACCAATGTCACCTCACTTAGATCCTTTCTTTATTTTTTTTTGTTCTTTGACAAAATCTGGGGACTTCCCTCAATGATCTAAAGTATGCAATTATGGTTCCTATGGGGTTGGTATAATATTAAATCAAATAATGTGGTTATCCTCAAGCAAGCAATTACATCCCAAAATTAAATGAAAACATTCTAGAGTCTAGACATGCAAAATTTCACCTAGGTATGAAAATGAATTTTAAATCTATGAAAATTTTGTTATTAATTCTAATTTCTAAGCATAAAAAATAACCGAAAAGCTAATATTTCTTATTTTTTATAGTAAAATGCTAGAAATATAGTACCATGTGAGTTGTGGGGATGCAATATATTTAATTCATTTTCCTTGAAATATTGATTAAAATAAGTAAATGAATGAATGCATGAGGGTAAAGTAGGGCATGCTTCCCTAGACAAAAGTAGTCCATGTAATATTATTCAAGCAATGTGCCTTTGTCCTTAAGAAAGCCATGCTTCATAGACAACCAATACCTAAAAGTATACATGAATTGAAAGTCTAAATATTTTGAATCAGTGTGAATTGAAGTCAAGTAAATGCTACTAAAATATAAAGTCCACCCAAGGTGGGACTAACTAGTATCTTGGCCATAAGTAGATCAAGGATATATAAGAATGTCCTCAAATTTTCCTTGTTGTTACCTCATAGGTTCCCTTATTGTAAAATCCCAAGAATGTATGTGAGACCCAAAGAGTGACTTACATAGGCTACCCACTATCATCTTGGTAAGCCTTATCTCTCTCTTTATGCTAGCTCCCCTTTAACTCAAGTGGTGAACCCCTGAGGAAATCTAAGTCCAACAAGGTATTAGTGAAAGGAGTGACTGAATGACTTAGAGAAAATCTAGGTTTAGGGTTTGGTTGTAGCAAGTCAAATTTTATATTTGTATTTATAAAATTTAGCCCACTTAAGGAGTACAAAACATAAATGGTTTCTTAGAGTAATTAGAAAATCCAAGGTCAAATGTGGTTCCAGAATAAGAGGTTTGCATAAAACATTATTAAGTCTAATTAAAGATAGAAAATGAAGGGCTTATTTGACTCAATGAACAATAAAAAATGAAGTTTTATTCTGTTAATTTTCAAATTGAAAAACAGATTAAAAGATTGATTTTCATGACTTTTTTGGGTGGTCTAAAGGGGAGGAATAGTTCCTTTATTTCCAAATTGGTCTAGGGTGTTAAATGGGCCTCTTAAAGGGCTATCTAACAATATTCTTAGGACAACTAAGGTTGCAAAAACATGCTGCAACAGTCCTAAAACAAATGCATTAATTCAACATGGAAGGACTCCCTTAAGAAAGTATACCTTCATGCCATTGAATTTGAGGATGGTTTCACTAATGAAGAAATCCCAAAGAACAAGTTCTATTTGAAAGGTGTATTCATATTTTATCCATGAATGAAACACAAAGGAGCTAGAGAAAAGGCAACATTTGCACAATACTTTATATTCTATAACAAGAATATATGTTGTGTAGTCTCATTTTGTGGTAAACAAAGCATTTCCATGAGAAATTTATCAATCCTAATAATAGTAAGGTGTAAATAATATTTGTTGGACAAAATCTTTGAGTCGATTCACATTGGTTGAAAGGGAATCTATGCACATTTATAGTGTTATTTTTCCAATCTTACTTGGTAATTGCATTGGCCTATACCTTATTTAAGGTTGTTTATAGATGATATAATCCAATTCAAGACATAAATATATTTACCTACAAGAGTACTTTAAATAATTAAGTTATATGTTGTATTTTCAAGCATCAATTAAGTTGCATGGGAAGAATCGACATGTGGTCTAATTATCTAATAATATGTATGCCATATGAGGTAATGCATGAAATTTATTATTATATATAAAAATGTAGCATACGCCCTAGAATCCCACTAATATGTATATCCATTACTAGCCCAAGCAATGCGAGGACATGCAAATTGCACATGGCAAAATAAGGAATATTAAGAATATTTTACCACTGAAACCAAATAAATGAAGGAACCCTATCCAAGTTACCTGTGCATTTAATTGGGCAATCGCTTTTGAAAGTGCATGCATACATTCTCTAGAAAGTACTTACCTAGTGTTTGTGCATAGCTCATTGATTCTCACTAGAGTTGAATCGCTTCCATGGATGATAAATCATGGTAGAAGATAATGATTCTCCACTTGTTTTATAGTTACATAAAAAAGTGTCATCCATTAACGCAATGAATTTTTCCAAAGCGTCAAGGTATATGTGTATGCACAATGAAATTAAGCGTAAAATGTACCTGACATGGCAAATAATGTTCGATGGTCTTGCATCTCCCTTTGGTATTGGTTTATCACTATGGTTTTGGATTGTTGCATCACTATAAAAATAAACATACCACATGTTAAAGAATGGTGATGACTAAATACATAAATATAAAATCATGGCTCTATTCAACACATGAAACTAACTTGAAACCATCAACAAGGAATTATTTGATTGAACACATCCTCACCTATTAAGGTATTGAAACCCAAATGGTTCATATTTTGATGGAACAACATTTAAAGAAATTTCCAAAGCACATGTTAAGGAATGGTGATAATTAAATACAGAAACATAAAATTGTGACTTTATTCAACATAGGAAACTAACCTGGAACCATAAAGAAGAAATTATTTGATCAAGGATGATCTCACCTATTGAGATATTGAAACTCAAATTGTTCATATTTTGATGGATCAACATTTAAATCAATTTCCAAACCATTGGTTTTTCTATTTATTTTTCATTTCTTTGTAAGGATAATGAAGCTCTTCTTCCTCTTCAAAGATGAATTAAGAGAATCCAACCTAGTTGTCAAGTCTATATCCATAATGTGCAAATTGTTGGCTTCATCCAACATTCTTTTAAGTAGATCAATCAACTGCTTTGTCTTCATAAAAATAATAGGAGGATAATCTAAAATGAAATGTACATGGCTAAACAACTCCTCCCTTTACTAAATGAAGTGCCTCAACATCTGCATCAACAATATTTGTGGCAAGAAGAGTAGCATTGACATCTACATCATGGTTTTGTGTCCCTTTATTAATCTCAAGAGGGTCGTTGATTATGTTATCCTTTGCATGCTGATGAAGTAATGGATTTCAATTATCCGAGTGGAAATAAAACCAATTAACCTTTATAGCATGCTTGTAAATGTTTCCATGAATAGACCATGGACATTCACATGTTATAAAATATGTGCGATAGTAGGTGATAAACTATTTTTTACCTCAATTTGTCTGAATTTTCACCCATTAAGCACAGGTTATGCTTTAATGAAGACAACATTCACTATTTAGAAAATTTCTTGATTTTTCCACTGATGATTCAAGCTGCTTTTATCTCTTGTATTTTTTTAGAAATCCTTCTTATTTTAAGATTTCATTGAACTGATAAAAAAGTTGAACAATTTTTAGTTGCATATGCAACAACCAATCCATCCTACAAGCACATTTTTCTTCTATCAAATAGAAATGTTGTTTTTAAGTAGCAATGATATGACTCAACAACATTATTAGTCTCCTGATTTACCTGAGCAAACTCTTGACAAAAATTTCACCCACATCCCTAATTTCAAAGAGAACTATGTCAATCTCAATATAGAAGACAAAAATGCATGTAATACAAAAATTTTATTTACATACGAATCCTATCTCTAGCAACCCAATTCTTATCGAAATATTCTAAGAACTACCATTCATATGCAAAATTGAAAAAAAATGATTCATTACATCATCCATTTCAGTATTGAGAGTGTGTTTCATTATGAAATTTAAATTATTGAACATCTCATTAACGTTTATGGAACTAGTGGCTAACCTGTTGACATTTTTGTACCAAGTCCTCATACATGCCACACATAAAATCACATCAAAGCATGTGACCCTAATTAAATATTCAATGCATTTCAGTGTGATATTTTAAGAATAATTGCAAGTTTGATTATATCATGACAAAGTTAAAGTTACCTCAAGGTAGTGATTTCAGCCAATGCATCATCGACCGTGAAGGCATTGAATTTCCAATCAGGATGGATTTGGAAACTCTTGTGCATGACCTAATCCAACCATAGTGCAATAACATATGATGTGTTTCGTGATGCCACCCATGCAACTGATGTTATAAATAATACTGAGAGGGGGGGGGCTGAATCAGTATTAGCAAGTCAATAATATTTCATTTCTATAACCAGATTCATATACGCAACTGTCTTTAAGGCAACTAGCGTATATCCTGCAAACTTATGATTCAATTAATTCATCATATGTTGATCTTTAATCAGTTCATCAGAACCATATAAATAGTAAGCAGGTGCAGTAAAAATATAATAGACAATCACACACATGAACACAAGATATAAGGTGGAAACCTAATGTGGGTGAAAACCACCTGCTGCAATCATCTCTATCTTCCTTTTAATAAGAAACTTCTTTTTAAAAAATTTTGTACTGGTGGAGTCTTATACCAGTACACAGGCTTCTACCTGCAGAAGGCTACAACCTTCTCTCATTCTCAAGCTTCTCTTGGAAGAGAGCTACAACCCCCTAGCTCTTGTACTAGCTGATATGTTTACTAGTACGTAGGCACTGGCCTACAAAAGGCTATAACCTTCTCTTTTCTTCCATGGACCATGTTTCATAAATTTTTAGACTGGATCCATCAATAACATCATTCAAACATCAAATATATCTACATCTCCTTTGCAACAACCACAACTGAAGCAATCAATCACTTTTCAGAATGTTGTAACCAAAATACAGTAACCAAAACCCAGAACACTGCAACAACAAATAGAAGTAGCTAAAGCATATTTTATGAGGTATACACTACTTCAATGTGTCAAACCTATGTGCATACACACTTTTATCAAGGCGAACCTGCGTACAGATATGCAAATCAAATTTAGGATGTATACGTTGTTTTAATATGTAGAACCAGTGTATATACACACCTTTTATAAAGTGAACTTACGTACAGATCTGTAAATGATGATTTAATCTTTACTACAATTCAGACTTTAGTTATACCCAGATCATCATATTTATAGACTACAACATGTGCCAGTTATTCAGATAAAATATCAAAACCACACAAAGATAATTCACTTCAAGCCTTAAGATCTTGACCCATCAATAGATCTTATCCTTCATCAAGTGCTAAGTTTCATCCTTGATTCAGATCCAGCTATGCACCATAACCCAGTAACCTATATTCTAGATCTTGCACTTCATTAGATATTCAATACTTGAGTGTCTTTGCCTAACGATCATCTTCTCATTTTATAATCTTAGGCCTTACTCAATACCGTGGACCAAAACCACTTAGGATCAATACCTTGGACCAAATACCTGGGGTCAAAACTTCAAATCAGATACCTTAGACTAATACCATGGATCAAAATACCATACCATGGACCAAAACTTAGTTTTCCAACATGTACGTGCCTTTCCTTCTGTGAAAGTGTGTGTGTACACTATACACTACTTTTGGTCTGCTAACCCACGGGTACACGTGGCTTGGTCAATGGGGAACCTACGTATGCCTCTCTTTCTTCAATATGTGAGTCTAAACCGTGATCTATCATCTGAGTGAGTTGCCATCAAGGACAACACCTATGTCATAGTGCCAAATCTGTGTCATAATTCCAACAATCTCCCCCTTTGACTTGATGGAAACCCCATGTAATTCTCTCCCTTTGTCATTAGGGCAAAGGGTTATGCTCCCCCTAAGTTCATGTGGATTTCTTTGATATGTTGAAGTGTGTTGATTGAGCTCCATGCCCCTCCTGAATATAAGCAAGGTCTTCAAAAAGACGTTCTAAAAGATGAACATGACTCTATACATACATCATAAATGAGCTTCGTATCACCAATGACTCATACATACATCCATCTCCCAACCAAGTGGGGATATACCAAGTTTGACTCATGCACCCAGCCAAGTGGGGATATATCAATTGATTATACATGCTAAAACATTACATCACCCATCCCATAAATAGTGGCTTAACAAAATAGGCCACTTCATGACCTTGACATTAAAACATATACATGACATAGAGACCAAATATATGAAACAAGACCATGATAGTCATCAACAACTATCATTGACAGCATCTGTCAATCAACATCCAGACCAGCAACCATGATCTCCCTTTGAACCTGTTCCACCTAAATAAAAAACAATTATGAATTTGTACCAAGATATTTTATGATGATGCCAACAATGCATTATGAGAAGTATATTCCCCCTAAATCTGTGCCAGATGATCACTGTTAGAACCATATAAAACTCTCTTCATCCTGAGTCTAGTCCACTTCTTTTCTTCAAACCAACATATATGCGACTGTATCCATAGACACTGGTGTATGAACGCGGCTACACTTTACGGAACTTGTGTATGACAATTTTTCTATAAAACAAATAAGTTTTAACAGCAGGATGATGCATCAACCACTCCCAGCTTCTATCTGAGATATTGAAATATCTCTCTGGTTAGTGGTTTGGTGAATATATCAGCAACCTATTCTTTAGAGGGAACATACTCCAGTTTGAACTTTTGTTCAAGCACTTGTTCACGTAGAAAATGATGTTTGATGGGTATGTGCTTAGTCTTGGAATGCATGACTAGATTCTTTGAAATACTGATGACACTTTTATCATCAAATAGAATGGATATGGGTGGAGTACATGTGATTTGAATGTCTTGCAAAATTTTCATCATCAAAAGGAGTTGTGTGCAGCAAGATGCAATAGCCACATATTCTGCTTCAGCTGTACATAATGCAATTAAACTTTGTTTCTTGTTGAACCAAGACACTAATCTGGAACCCATATATAATGCACCACCACTAGTGCTTTTTCTGTCATCAATGCTTCCTGCCCAATCTACATATGTATATGCATGAAGTGTAATATTTGTATCTCTAGGATACCATAAACCAAAATTCTTTGTTCCTTGAAGATATTTGAAAATCCTTTTGACTACCTGGAGGTGTCATTCCTTTGGATTTTATTGGAATCTTCCAACTATTCCCAATGCATGCATGATGTCCGGTCGGGTACCTGTTAGAAAAAGTAGACTGCCAATCATGGATCTGTAGGTTGGTTGATGTACTGCTACTAATTCATCATTTGCGCTGAGACTGTATCCTATTACCATTGGGGTACATACTGGTTTAGAATCTCCCATGCCGTATTTTTTCAAGATCTGCTTGAGATATTTGGTTTGTGAAAGAAAAATACCATCTTTATTTTGTTGAACATGTAGACCAAGAAAATATGTAAGCTCACCAAGCAAGGACATTTCAAATTCCTGCTGCATTACCGAAGTAAAATTCCGACTCACGTCTTCTTCATTACTACCAAAAATGATATCATCAACATACACAACAAGTATTTGTAATTTATTATTGTCAATCTTCGTATATAGGTTTCTATCAACTGATCCTTTTGAAAAACCTTGTCAGATGGAGGTATTTGTCAAGACGATAATACTAGGCCCTTGGAGCTTGTTTTAGACCATAGAGAGCCTTTCTGAGTCTGCATATGATTTTTTCATCATTTCCAAGGATGAATCCGTTTGGCTGCTAAATATATACTTTTTCTTCTAAGTATCCATTAAGAAAGGTAGATTTTACGTCCAATTGGTATACTTTGAATTTTTGAAAACTAGAAAGAGCAAGGAACATTCTTATGGCTTCAAGTCTAGCAACAGGTGCAAAATTTTCTTGAAAATCTATACCTTCTGTTGTGGTCAATAAATCCCCTCTGCGGACAGAGGAGATCCCACTAGCCCGATAGGGGTCTGGCAACAATCATACATGCTGCATGCAAGTTCCTAATTGCATAATTAAAAGGTTGGTCAGAAAGACCTACCTGGAATCCAACGCTATTTTTCGTGGAAGAAACGTCGCTCCTGTCCTCTAGCTTTGGCCGGTCACTATCCTCGCGTTCCACGCATGGACACCTGCACAAACAAAGAACAATCCAAAACAAGCGTAAAATCCAATATCATACAATTATATATCAGTCAAGCAGGATATAACTCAAATATTACCAGAAGAATACATGAGTGGAACCATAATAACAGTCGTTCATTATTCAATAAAAGAAGAGAAGAATTACAACCAATAAAGGCTTGACGCTGCAAATCTCCTCCAACTGGGTCAGCAGTTAGGCATGCCTTGCAAAGTCACTTCCTCTCTCAACATTCCAGTAGCATAACTTCTCTCTCAGCTCTTACTATCAATCTAGCATAATCTCAGCTTACTTTTAGCTCAAAACTTCAACACTCTGACACTAGCACTCCAAAACTAGCCGGTTCAATGCAGGATGACAGTTACTTATAGATGGAAGAGGAGAAAGTATTCATCGTATCCGGACACCTGCTGAAGATTTTGGTATTGTCTCAGAATAGCCTTTGGACTGAGTTGTCATGGATGAAAAAGACGACACTCGATCATATCCATGGGATTTTTCCCCAGAGAACTACATGAGTAATGGAGGAAAAAACACTTCAGTGCGCGTTGGCCAAAAATCATGACTAATTTTGTGTGGCGCGGGCTTTGTTCTGTGATGGCGCGTCCATGGGCACGCCCTCTTTGGAGGAACTGAGCCATTCGCGCGGGTTAGACATTGTGGGCCCACGCTAATGAAAAAAGGGAATTTTTTAGGGTTGATCTTCAAAAGGTGTCTTCAAGGATATTGAAGTTCATACTTAGGAGACTCCAATGCAAGTGTTTTCAAGTTGTGTCACTGGTCACAGGTCCGTAAAA